>CM073139.1:2920422-2922922 GCA_037039145.1 Fundulus diaphanus
GGACACCAACTTTAGTTCTTTAAATGAACAAAATCTAAACTTTTAGCTCCCGACCTCTGGTTGAGTTGACACAATGATGACGTCTACAGGGCAAGTAGCCAGATCATAAAACACTGAACATGAGATGTTTGGTTAAAAAAAACATTGCTGTAGGAAAATTATTTATGACACGACATAGAACGGGAGTGACAAGGTAGCAGGGCTGTAAGCCTCATAATTTAATTTATTTAGCATGCACACAGAAAGTGACCCGACACTAAACAAATCCACGTTTTAGTCATATGTATCCGATGTGCAACATTAATCAAGATTAAGAAACATGGCATGGCTGCTTCCTTTAAGAATGCAAATAATGCAGAAGTCAAATGATATCTGTAAATAAATATTTAACAAATAAGTCAAACGAATCAACCCCCAGCTCTGTCAGTGTCTGCAGCCTGTTCTCTGCCCTGACTCATGCCCTTTTCCCTGGTCCACCTTTTACATTACACAATAAAATATAGAGTGAACTATCAATGAAAGCCCTGTCCTGATAACTGCTTGGTTTTTCCTTTCAGATAGATATTTTAGTCAGCAAGGTGCAACCTTTCCTTACCTGTGAAGACCCAGCATCATTGTCTAACATTGTCTGCAATAGCATAACTTAACTTACACGGTTTATTTGGGGAAAAAAACTGTTCAAAGTTCTCTGCCTTTGCTGGCTCTGGCTGGTTTGCTGAACATCATGAGACACGAACAATTACTGCTCAGCTCGTCTCCTGTATGTGATTCACGGCGTTCGCCGCTTATGGTGTGTTTAAAGACGGCTCGGAAAAACAAGTTACCACTTGTAAATAACGGATTACACGGTCGTAGCCCCTGAAAAATGTGTGTGTGGAGGTCAAAGGACACAGATTCGAAAGGTGGGGGGGGGGCATGTCCCACCAGTACCCCCCGTCGGTTACGCCCATGCCTGTCAATATTGAAAGAGTCACTCATACATTTCTAAGGCTTTGGGATTCTAGTGAACCACCGTGAGCGATGGAGTCCTCAAAGGAAGAAAGCATGTAACCGTGGTGAACCTTCCCAGGAAAGCTTGTCCTGCCAAAATGACTCCAGGAAGACGTCACAGACTCTTCTAGGAGGTCAGATAAGAGCCCAAACATCATCTAAAGTGCTTCAGGTCAGACCTCCCTCAGGTAGGCCGTGTGCCTGGCTGCTTCTGGACCGACTGTTGATGGAGCCATGAATTCACTAACCTGACCCTAGCCAGATGTATTTCGCTCTGCCTAGCTTCACTCACATCCATCTGGGACTGATCCATAGGAATGGCCTTTTTTGAAGGCTGGGCCTTATCAAAAATTCTTGCATATGATTGGATAAGCCACTTGTCTGTCATCTTTATCGACGTCCTATTTCAACAACTCACACTGAAGCCAACCCGTGACGCTGTGAGAGCGACGCAGGAAAAAACTAAACTTTTTTTTTTTTTAAATGTGTTTGCGGCTCTAGTGGCACGCGTTTTATTGACAGTGAGCTGACAGGAAGAGGGGGGAAGACAGGCGGCAAAGCGCCACATGTCGGAGTCGATCCCGGGCCGACCGCGTCGAGGACTAAAGGCCTCCTAACTTCGCGCTAACCGCTCCGCCACGGGCGCGCCTCCGCCACAGGCGTGCCCCGGAAAACAAAACTCGCCAAATGCGGTCGGGAGAAGGGCGAAAACATGGTTTCCACCAACAACAGCCTTCAGAGCCGTTCTCTGATGTTCTTTTAATGAAACAATATTAGGTAGATTGGACAACACGGAAGAAATAGCAGCATCAATGTTAACACTTGCTTCCTCGACGAGCCGCCATTGTCTGAATCAAAACAGTCTCACGGTCGCTTCTCCACTACGTCACATCTATGAAACTCCAGCCCTGCGTCCTGATTGGCTGGACAATAAAATTGGTTGGAGAAATCACTCTCTATGGGAGAGGTCCCAGACGGATGTGAGTGAAGCTAGGCGGAGCGATATCAATCTGGCTAGGGTCAGGTTATGAATTCACCTCTTTAGCCAAAAAATCCTGAAGGACAATGTTTCGTTGTCTCTAGCACACCTTGGTGTGGATCCAAAATAATCACAAATTATGTGATTGTATAACTTGCCATAGTCATACATTTGTTTTATTGACCAAGGTGTTAAGATTTTAATCATTTGCTGTTTAAAGAAATAATAAAAAAGTTCCTTTGGAACTTTATTGTGTTCATCTTTTTTACTAAAATAAGAACCAAAAACTTTCATTCAGTTCAATCTTTACTTATTTTGCCACCACTGAGCCTTGATTGACCTTTCCAAACGGACAGGGGTTACCACTGCAAAAGTTTCCAAAGACCTTGAACTGAAAACGCGGTCTAAATGGGGAACTATAGCGAAGGCAGCGTCTTTCTCTTCAGTGGTCTAAATGAAGGACGATGGAGCTAAATACTGGGCAATCCTGGAAGAAAACATGCCAGAGGCTACAAAAGACTTGAGACTGGG
>CM073139.1:6697922-6757922 GCA_037039145.1 Fundulus diaphanus
GCCATTGCAGTAACACGTTTGCACTTGGCAAGACTTCTTGAAATCATGATATTTATATTCTCAAAACAAGAAGTCTTGCCAAGTGCAATTTTCTTACTGCACTGGCAGATGGTTGCACTTATTTTGAGCAGAATCTTCCTGAAAGAAGATTAATAATCTAACAAAATGTGCTCTTGTTTAGTATATCAATCTCAAAACAAAATCCAAAATACTTTTTGGCTACATCTAAAATTGTAAGACTCAGTTAGATGTAATTGTCACAATAAATTAGACATGGGTGTAAGAAAGCCCATCTAGGGACAAGTGCTGCAAATTAGCAGTAGCTATTGCACTACGACGCCAACATGGGACTGCTGTCATGTCATGTTCAGTTATGTCGATGTGTGTCTGTCCCTACCAAATAAACTTTGAAATGAAATGAAATAATGTGGCAACAAAAAAGAAACAAAAAGACTTGGAGAAATAAATAAAGAGTTTTGACCGACAAATACACAGTTTTTGTACCTTCATTGTATGTGACTTTACTTTGCAAAAATCTTATTTAGAAATTAGTCTGTCTGTGTCCCTGTGAGTACCAGCTGCTTGCTCTGCCCATTCTAGTGGATCCTCGGCACCCCTCGCCTATTCTGGTCAGCCCCTGCCTTCAACATCTGGGTTGTCCTGTCACTGCCTCCAACCCCTGGTCAGTCTGATTCTGTTTGCCTGCCTCACCTGCCACTACTCATCCATCCAGTGTAGTTTTTCCTGCATGCCTAGTTAACCACTACTCATCTTCTCAATAAACCTTTTTAAAATGTACTCTGTGTTTGGCTGATTATCGGGTTCCTCCAGCATTAGTCAGTAAAAAGTTAGATTTACATCATTTTAGAGCCGGGTAATAAGTTACTACTTTCTACCTTTTTTCTGTTGATATATTGCAGAGCCACTCCGTTGTTGCCTTGTAGATTATCTTGAGTTTACAAAACCGGTTTGCAATAAATACAGTAAAGATACAGCAGAAAATGTAATTGTCAATTCTGGCATAAAACTTACAAGACATTTCTGCACACGTTGTTGGTGTGAAGGTATAGTGCTGTTGTATGTCTTCAGGACCCAGATAACCATAAATTATGCTCTGTACCAGTAAATACTGAATGTCTGACAGTTTCTTACATTCAGTCCACCTCTGAATGGCTTAAAAAAGCAAAAGGAAGGTGTTTGGAAAGGCCTAGTCAAAGCTTCAATTTGGACATGATTAAAATGTTCTGGCAAGACCTTAAACAGGCCCTAAAAACCCAGTGATGTTTTATTAAGGCAATTCCTCAAAGAATAGTTTGAAGAATGTGCTCCACAGAGATGCAAAAGACTCTCTGCCAGCTGTTCCACATGTTTGATGGCAGCTGTTGACAGAGGCGGTTCTCACATGAATGGTGCTGTTGGTGAGCCGCTCCTTTGTCGTAAGCCCAACTAATTTAAATTAGATAAAATGTTGTGCAGTTAGTTCTCCTAACAAGCAGGGGGGTCCCATTTTAACCCACAAGGATAGTTAGATCACGTCCAAATTTTCCAACTCCCCATTGAATCCAAATGCATAACTTCCCTCAGGGCGCAACTGGTAGATAAGGTGTTTTGTTTCTGGCATGTATGCACTCTCCCCATTTGTGATGTTGCCCTGGGCAACTGCACATATATGGTTCACATCAAAAACTGCAACTGAGTTACACAGCCAGTTTTTAGGCTATGAGACAATTACAATTTTACATAGGGCAAGGATGGTTTGGATACCATTTTTCTTTTAATAATGGAAATCATAATTTGAAATGTGCTTATTTTGTGCTTGTTTTTATTGAGGATACTAAAGTTTGTTTAATTTCTGAGATATTTAGGGGTGACATGAAGACGGCAAACACAAGTAATTCTTAAGAGAGCAAATACATTTTTCAAGCGCTATGAAATATTTATGTTTAGGAACATGTGACATACACAGATGTCTGGTGTCCAATCATTCCAAAATTGAAATAGACACTCCTGGAATCTTGCATGAATTCTTTGAAGCTGGTGAATGGGACAGAGCAACAGTTTTTGGTAATAATTTATAAAGCACAACAGACACATATTACTTTTTTATTAATTGGTTTCATGGTATTAATAGCTAACATGAGTCACATTTGAAGTCAAAATATGTTTAAAATTGCATTGTCGTTACCAGGTTTATCGTAAAACTGTTGCTAAAAAGTTTTGATTTGGAGGATAGTAATCTAAGATCATGCATTAATACCAATATATAGAACATGTATCTAAAAGAAAAGTACTCTTGGTTAGTAAGTGAACCCCTGAAAGAAGCTTACAACTCAATCTATTGAGGTATCCTGTTCACAAGATCTACTTCATTCTCTGGATTACATTTCCCATCATCTCTTTTCTTGTAATGTAGCATGTTAACCCGAGATCTAGGCAAATGAGAGAAATACTATACTTCTGAGCTGTTTCCCACAGATTATATTGTTGCTCTGAAGCATTTTGCGCTGAGCTTACTTCTCTTCTCTGCTTTTGATTAGTTACACCACTCAGACATCGTTCGAGTCGTCTCCAGCTCCATTTCTCTCACTGAGCAAATGTGACAGCAGCTTCAGCGTCTTTTGACAGATAATAAAGTAGGTCAGGAAATGAAAGCTAAGCTGCAGATATAACAATGGCAGAGAACAGGGAGGGAGTCAAAGAGGAGAGAGGAAAAAGATTAAGGACTTAAAGATTATTGTTGGCAATAAAGCTTTGAGAAGAAAGGTTCCCATAAGATTTTTGAAACTCTATACCAGTTGTCCTAAACTCCAGTCCTAGACGGATGCAGTTTTTAGATGTGTCTCTTCTTCAGCTTACCTGACTCCAATATTAGCTCATTAGCAGAGCTCTGTAGAGCTTGAGCTACTAGTGAGGCACTTTAGCCATTTGATTCAGATGTGTAGGGAAAGGGTCACATCTAAAGGTTGTAGGACACCGGCTAAAATAATGTGACACCAGTGCTGTACACAAATGTTCCTTTTATAGATTCAAATAGTTCCCTTAAGGAATACACTTCCTAAAACCCTGGAGACTCCACCTGCCTTTTCAGACGATCAGCTGAAACTCAAAGTAAGCATTATACATTCTATGTTTTCACTGGTGCCATAAAAGCTGGAACTATCCCAGCCCTGCAGGGTGGGGAGCGTGCAAAAAGCAGCGGCATGACATCATTTGGCTGCTGGATGTGTGTTTTAATTCACACTTTATTTCCTGGCTGTAAATCTTCTAACACTCTCTGCACTTTATGGTCTTTACCTCAATAGTCACTCCAATGGGAGTTGAGGCCACAATCTAAGAACTTCTTGGAGTATTTCCGGTAGTGACTTAATTTCTCAGTGTCACTGGAGCTGGTAGAATTTTGCTTCCATATTTACAGGGTTGGAAAAACTTTGGAGGTTTACCAACTACATGTAACTTTGCAAAATTGTTTGGCAGATTTTTACAATTGTTAGCCCAGCCATTGCTCATTGAATGAAGTAAATTGTGGATGAGTGGTTCTTTTTGAGAAGTATTTTGCTAGTTTTTGCAGAGCTGGTTATATGTTAGCAGAAATGGGGACTCATGTATACAATTTAACTTTATGACTTCATTTCTGGTTCACACAGCAAGATTTCAAAACTGTCGGCTGATTTTCAAAACCTGAAAGACACCACACGTAGTGTTAAAAAATTGGAGTGATATAACTGGTGTGCTTGTACAGTGATGTCCAGTCAAACAGCAAGCCCAACACATCACACACAAACAGATTTCACTCAAAAACATTCAGGTATCAGATGCGAAATCTTGCGAAACCTCTCGAGATAAAAATGGATGACAAGGAAGAACAATAGTGATAGTTTGTGGAATAATTTTAACTGAGAAAAAACATTGCAAAAAGAAAAGGTGTTGGGTAAAAGAATGGAGGCAGCACAAACAGGGGCTCTACATTTGCTGCACTATGATATGGAGGTGAGTTGTTGTTTTTTTCATTATGTTTTCCTCACCTTGGATTCTGATTGGGTACAAGTCACATTCAACAGGCTTTTTGCTTGTTTGTCCTCGGCGAATACCATACACGCTAGGATATCGGGCCAAGACAATCCAACCTGTTGAACATCCCGGATCTGAGGTTCGAGGGGTCCCGATGTCCTCCTGAGCAGATCAAATCACTATTAATATACCACACACAGCAGGAAAATTTTTAAAGATTATCTTAAAGTCAAGCAAAAATATATAACTATTTTCATGTAAAATGTATTTTTAATACAACTCATTGGTGCATTTATAACTCACACATACTACATAATAACTTCCTGACACCCCCCAAAACATTTGCAACTATAAGCAATCCTCGGGTGCGGCCATTATTAACTGAACCAGAAACCCGGAAGTGACGTACAAACTGCGCCAAGGACAGTGCAAATACACCTTCCCATCATACTACAAGCTCTGTTGGCATGCCATGTCAAATTCCGCTGCTCAAGGTGGCTGCATGTTAGAGTAGCTCTGTTGTTTTTACTCTGCAAATATTTTTAAAGGGGAAGTCCGGTCAACAAGGAAAAATCAGGGTATCATTAGCTATAACTAAAACTAATACATTTGTGGTTATTTAATGAACTTATCTTTAATCAATAAGAAAATAAAAACATAAATTGTCGTCTGAATCACTGTGTATGGGGGCTGACATGACTGCCCAAATATGGGCAGTAAGGGGCGTTTGACATCACATCCTGCGACGTGGAAGAGCGGAAGCGGCGACAGTATTTCTCTCCGCTTTCCATGCAAAGTCAATAGAAGCCGTTCTACACAGCTGCGATCATCAATAATTATTTCGGATTTCCAGAGGACTTCACCGCTGACATTCCCAAGAGCTATTGCTGAAGCAACAATGCCCAAGTGCATGGCCATCGGATGTTCCAACACAACTGGTAAAAGAGGAAAAAACATTGCTTATTTCAACACAGTCACTTCAGCGATCTCTCCTCCGCTGTGTGTGTGTGTGTGTGTGTGTGTGTGTGCGCGCGCTCAGCTGCAGCGCCGGTGCAAAGCCGTGCTCAGCCCAGCATGTGCTGGAATGCTCTCATATTTTAATACTTATACTATAATAATCAGCTAACTTAAGTCACTTCAGCGATCTCTCCTCCGCTGTGTGTGTGTGTGTGTGTGTGCGCGCGCTCCGCGCAGCACGGCTTTGCCGGCGCTGCAGCAGAGCGCGCACACACACACACACACACACACACGCGTGTATAGATATATACTGTAGGACCCGACTGTGTTGAAAATGTGTGTGTGGAAAATAGTGCGCCGTGACAAACAGAGCGTTGAAACTTGCTCAACAGCGGGTCCGCCGAGTGACGTCAAAAAATGGGAGGTGACAGTACTATTCTTGACCAAGATGGATTCCTCCACATAAACATGATTAAATGAGAATTATTATTAATTAAAAAAACTTATAATTTTTTGCACAGTATGTAGTAGTTTTATATTTAAAGTACTTTCAGCAGTTTGAATTCTGATTTTGACCGGACTTCTCCTTTAAGGAACTGTAGTTATATTTTTTGTGGATCAGGAGTTGCTTTGTTTTAAAAAATAAAATAAAAATTCTCAACAAGTGTTGGATGCTGTGCTGCTTTAAGGACTTTTTTTGGGGGGGGGGGGGGTTAAATTTTTGGAACATTTGTTATGATGCATAACCATAGCAACAAGTTTGTTTTGGACAACAGGGAGCAGCTGATTAACATCTCAAAAACTGAAATAATATTTCACCTATGTTGCTATATCCCAGATGAGCTGAAAAGGAGGTGCGGAAGATGCAGAGCTGAAGCAAGAAGAAAGAGAAGGAGGAAATTTAAGCCATGTCTTTCATTTAATTATTATGGGCAATGTGAGATCTATGGGAAACAAGTTGGACGAACAACAAGCTTTACCAAGGACCCAGCCAGCATATTTTGAATGCAGTATTACTGTGTTCTACAGAAACATGGCTGCTGGATCAATTCAATTCAATTCTATTCTATTTATTTAGTGCTAATTCATGATATATGTCATCTTAAGGCTCTTTCCAAAGTCAAATTCAACCAAAGTCAAATTCAAAATCATATCCCTGACTCCAGCGTCTCTCTGCTAGGCTATCTGACCACACGAGCAGACAGAAAAGAAGAGCGGAAAGAGTACAGGTGGTGAATTGGCGGTGCTGGTGAATTACAGATGGTGTCATGCAGGACATTTCACTGTGAAGTTTTGTCTCTGCAGCCCGGATATTGAAGTGTTAACAATGAGTTTTTGTCCATATTATTTACCTAGAGAATTCCCCAGTATTATTTTGTCAACAGTCTACATTCCACCATCAGCTGTTGCCGACACTGCATATGATGTCATCAGCTCAGTTGTGGATGAGTTACAGACACAACATCCAAATGCTTTCCTAACAATATCTGGTGATTTCAATCATCCCTCACTCACTGTTACACTTCCAACTTTTCAACAATTTATCGCCTGCTCTATTAGAGAAAACAAACCTCTGGACTTGTTTTATGCTAATGTCAAAGACTCTTACATCTCTAAGGCAAGACCTCTCCTTGGCAAATCAGATCAAATTTTTTTCAAAGTCAACCTGCAGTAAGGAGAACTTTGAAAAAATGATCACAGGAAGCCAAGGAAGCCCTTAAGGGTTCTTTTGAGGCAACAGATTGGGATGCACTGTTGCAGTCACGGAGAAGAGATAAATGCCATTACTGAGTGTGTGACTAACTATTTAAACTATTTAAAGAGTCAGATGCTTCCCCAACAATAAACCCTGGATCACCAATGGCCTGAAGGAACTGCTGAATGAGGAAAAAAGAGCCTTCAGGGAAAGATATAAGGAATTATAGAGTAGTATACTGAAGAAACTTAAAGTCAAGATAAGAGAAAGCAAGGTGGCGTGCAGGAGGAAGCTGGAGAGCAAGCTACAGCAGAACAATATAAGAGATGTGTGGTCAGAGATGAAGATCAAAGGCTTCAAGCACTGTCATTGGTAATGTTATTGTTCTTTTGAGAGGCGGGGTATACCTTGGACAGGTCGCCAGTCTATCGCAGGGCAACACAGGGACAACCATTCCCACACACACCTAAGGAGAATTTAGAGAGGCCAATTGAAACAGTCATGTTTTTTGACTGTGGGAGGAAGCTGGAGTACCCGGAGAGAACCCAGGGAGAACATGCAAAGAAAGACCCAGGGCAAGGGTAGGACTCATACCCAGGACCTTATTGCTGCACAGCAACAGCACTACCCACTGCGCCACTGTGCAGCCCCTGAGCATTAAGACATTCAGTGTGACAGTTGCCTTAGACTCGGTGAAGTTGATTTACTGAAGTTTAAAGCGTGTTTCACAATGGAGATTTAAGTGATAGGAAATTTAAGCTGTCGTTCAACCAATTATGGTAATGTCCTAAAAATTGGATCATAACAGTGTTATATTCCATACGTGTTTGGGTTTCTTTTGTGTCTCTGTTTTCATCACTTCCCTGGTGCTTGTTTTGTTCATTTCGTGTGTTTATTATTATTTGGGGCAACTGTTGCTTAGAGTGTAGAGATGTTGTTCCAACGGTCTCCACAGCAACTAGATCTCAATCTAATGGAGCTCCTTTGGGATGTGGTGGAACAAGAGACTTGCATCTCTGAGCAATCGTTGACACCTTGTTTAATCTGTTGCAAAAGCAGGATTGATGCTGTTCTGAAGGCAAAAGAGGTCAAAACCAGTACTAGCAAAGTGTACATAATAAAGTGGTTGGTGACTATAGACTCACACTCAAAAGATTTAAATTTGAATCAATGCCTAGCAGTATCTGTATTTCATGGAATCAAGGTTGAAACTATTGTGGTTACCAGTCCATCACAGTAAGTGTAGATCTTTTGAATAAATGAATAATAATGTCCCCTCTAAGATACCATAGAGTTAACAAATGACTGATTGTCATGGTAATGTAACACACAGTAGGTATACATTCTCTGGAATTTTTCTCTACAATTAATGTCAATAAACAGAGGAAGCACCTTCTAAATTTATCTGTTTTTAATTAATGCTATCAAAAAGCAGCATTTACTGTAAGTCATACTGACAGCAGCTCTGATAGGAAGGCTTGTATTTCCCTATGAAAAATTGCATTTGATTTATTATCTACACAGGTCATGGGCTGTTAATAGGTCATAACAAACTGTGTTTACTGTTTCATAAATAATCATAACTTAGATATCGCTACAAGTCAACTATGTTAAAAGATTTTGGGACACACCCTACCTGTCCGGATCTAAGGGCGGCTCCCCGTCTGTGTGCTACTGCCAGCACTTCACTGCCAGAGTGAAGTGCTGGCTGAAGTGCGAAAATTTTTATGCTCATTTGTTTAACTCTAACCACTCTGTTTCCCCTTAACACAGCCAGTGTTCCTGTTCTGAAATTACCCAGCTCCAGAAACCCCAATCCAGCCTTTGCCACTACTCAATAAAACCGTTTAAGCGTAAAACTATTCTGGTCTCCTGAATGTGTTCTGCATGTGGGCCAAACAATTATCTAAAACCATGACACTACCAAGCGGATGGCTACTCACCATGCATGGCGGATTCCACCCCAAATCAAGTATCCACCATTGAATATGCTTTAAGAATACATCAGGAAGATGGCACTGAGGGATGAAGCGCTCAGTGATCGTCTCAAACAATGGAAGCTTGAAGAGAAGGAACTTAAGAAACCATTATGCGAGGAAAAAACCCTGCATGGGATGTACCACTGACAGATAGTTGAAGTGGCTGATATGACCAAATCCCACCAATGCCTAGAGAGCACTGATCATGGCAGCACAGGAGCAGTCTTGAGCACCAGAGCAATAGAGGCCCAGATCTACCATACTAGGCAAGATCCCAGATGCAGGCTATGCAAAGAGGCACCAGAAACCATCCAGCATCTCACAGCAGGGTGTAAGATACTAGCAGGGAAGGAATACATGGAACGCCATGACCAAGTGGCTGGTTTAGTGTACAAAAACATTTGTTCAGAATACCCCCAGGTCAAAATGGGAGTCACCTCCCAAGGTGATGGGAAATGACAGAGCTAAGATCCTGTGAGACTTCTAGATACAAACAGACAAAATGGTAATGGCCAACCAACCAGACATTGTGATCATTGATAAGCAGCAGAGGACAGCCGTTGTCATCGATGTGGCCATCCCGAGTGATGGAAATATCAGGAAAAAAGAACACGAGAAACTGGAAACATACTAAGGGCTCAGAAAGAACTGCAAATAGCCTGGAAGGTGAACACAACATATAATTTCCAGAGTACAAGTCGAGACATTTTTCCCACGCTTTGAACACTGCGGTTTTAACAGTGATGCAGCTATTTTATGGATTTTTACAGGCTAACAAGCTTCATGCTGCCAAAACATTTAGTCTTTTCACAACAGACCAATGGAATTCCTGGAGAGGTCACAGAGGACCAGTTAAATTGTTTAAATCAAATCAAGCACACTCACACTATATATACACACACACCGTAATTTACGGACTATAGAGCACACATATGTTCATATGAATATGAACATATGTCATGTTTACGTCGGGCACACATGCGCACTCGGATCAGTTTGCCACATTTGGAATGACTGGAGCTTGACAAGTGTTTACATGCACGTTGATCAGATTATCAATCAGCATAAACCACCCCTCTCATTCGGATTACAAATTCATTCTGATTGAGCTTAATCCGATCATCATATTCCGATTGGCTTGTTTACATGATGCATTTCTATTCCGATCGGCCCTTTATTCTGATTACTTTTGTCTATGTAAACATAGCTATGGACTTGAAACTTCACTTGGACTTCCACCTTAAAGGGACAGGATATAAATAATTTGGCTTTTATTTGGCAAAAATTAAGTATCGCTATTATAAATACATATTCTGGCAAAGTCTAATAACTTTACATCTGTCATGATTTGTCTACGTGAACCCGGACAGAGCATGCACACACAGAGTTTGTTCTATTGCAGTTAATTGAAAGTAATGAGTAGGATGATGATGACCAGAGTTCGTAACCGGATTGGAGATGATGGGTGCAGGAGCTGGCTGACTGGAAGAGACTGGAGAGAGTGCTAGGAGATGCAGGGCTGCTGTCAGACCAGAGGTGCAGAGCGAGAAAGTTCTTGGGGTGTAGCACTGCTGGAGCACAGGGTAGCAGGCAATCCAGTGACAGAGCAGAGAGCAAACCAGGAGCACTGGGGTAGCAGGCAGTCCAGCAACAAAGCGGAGAGCAAACCTGGAGCACAGGGGTAGCAGGCAGTCCAGCAACAGAGCAGAGAGCAAACCTGGAGCACAGGGGTGGCAGGCAGTCCAGCAACAGAGCAGAGAGCAAACCTGGAGCACAGGGGCTGCAGTAAATCCAGCAGGGCAGCAGGGATAGTTCTTGAGATCCGGGGGCTGCAGTAAATCCAGCAGGGCAGCAGGGACGGTTCTTGAGATCCAAGGGCTGTAGTAAATCCAGCAGCTAGCAGAGGCTTACTTGAGGCACATAGGAGGTAGGAAACCCAGCTGCTAGCAGAGGCCTACTTGAAACACAGAGGTGGCAAGAAATCCAGCAGCTAGCAGAGGCTTTACTTAAAGCACAGAGGAGGTAGGAAACCCAGCAGCTAGCAGAGGCCTTACTTGAAACACAGAGGTGGCAAGAAATCCAGCAGCTAGCAGAGGCCTCTCTTGAAACACAGAGGTGGCAAGAAATCCAGCAACAAAACAGGGAACAAACCAGGCTGACAGACGTGGAGTGAGTGGAAACTGATGAGAACAGGACTAGACAGGCGTGGTGTTGGTAGAGACTGAAGACGAGCCAGCGGGGAAGAGAAGACTGAGGGAGGCTTATGAATCATGACAACATCAGAAATGATAGTGTTCTCATAACTTAGAATTAGTAGTTGATAAATACATAGGTGCCGGTGCACTCACTGGGAAGCGTCCTGTTGCATCGCTATTACTGACTTTAGAAGCCGAAAAGGGCTAAACTTGTCAACCATATGCATTTTAACTATTTGTCTTCTATATGAAGACGTGCTATCAGTGGAGAAAGTGTATAAAGAAGCAAAGGCGACTGTAGATGATTCTGTTTGCTCTTTTCTGTTGGAATGGAGGACCATTCATACTCTTTGCCTAGCGAAGGGGAAGCGAAAGTAACCAAGAAAAGAAAAAGAAGTACAGCAAAAACCTGGAGAAAACGAGTCTATTTCGGCTATTATTACCAGGTGGAGTGGAGACAATTCATAAGGGAGCGGTGATTCAAAACAGATGCAGAGGTTGCAGGTTTTCTGCTGGATAGGTAAGGTAATTTAATATAACTGCTGTGCCATTACGCACAGTTTTAAATTATTTAATGTGTAATAAATAACTCTCGTTATTGTCTGTTTGGTATTGTCCAGTGAATATCAGCCAAAATAGCTGATATTAGGACAATAGTTGAAAAGTTGATTTGAGTGCTGGCATACTTTTAATAGCAGACTTTGCACACATATGGAATAAAGGAAAGACAACTTCTCTTCAAGTTCAAGAATTTATTAACAGAATTAAATGAACATCCAGAGAACACCTCTATAAAATAAAAGGCTGTTTATCCAAATTAAACATATATTTCAATCAACAAATTCTCTTTATTAGGCTGGTGAAAGTTAACTAAACTACTAAACAAAATTAAGATAAAAAAGCTAAGGAACTATGTACATACAACGGAACACAAGGAGAAATGAAATAGTTGAAAACCATCACAAGAATAATTCAGTGAATCCTGGTTCACTGCAGATCTAAGTTAGAGAACGAAAGCTAATCTTAAAGAATGTGGAATGAGGTTAAATTAGCTTTTCTAATTTAGAACAACATTTGATGTGTTTCAACCCATTCACAATGCAAACCCTGAGTTAAACAAAACATTATTTGGGAAAACAACATTTTAAAGAATGATTCACTTAGTAAAAATCAGAGAGATATGTTTGTACGTGGAGGGTTATCAGCTGGCCCGTTCACTGTCTGTAGTGCAACAGCAGAAGTGGGTCTCTTTACTGGTGTTTTTAGTAGCTTATATTAGACCCCAAATACGCAAATGCACGTTCAGAAATGAGCCCAAAAAAAACGCAACTCAGAGTTTACAAGCGACTTTAGAAAAAAAACAAGCAAGAACATAGCTATTAGCTATTAGCAGTAGCTTGGTACCAAATACACTGAGGACATGTTTAAATTGTCACATTTATGACACTTCACGGCTTCTGTAGTAGTCATTATATGCTGAATGGCAAGGTAATTTGTAATTCATTTAGTCCCAGTGTGAAAATCTTACACAGTGGGGCTTTAAAGATTGGCAAGTTGATTTGACACACCAATTAAAGTTATAAAACTTGACTTGTCCTTGCCCCTCAAAGAGCTTTGACTGGTCTTAGACTTAGCCCTCAAAGATTCAACAGCTGGCATGGAATTTGAGCAAGAGACTTGAGGCTTGATTTCGACATTCAAATCAGAGATATGACTTGACTCTGAATCAAGATTTGACTTATACTTGGACAAAATTACTTTTAGAAATATCTGGTAGCTATTAAGATAGCACTTTCATGTTCTTCTAACGTTGCAAGCTTAGCTTTTTAATTTGCCAAAAACACAAAGAAGCAATACTGAATAATGAACATAGTGTAAAACTAATTTGCTTTGTTTACAACTCTATAAGAATAACAGAAGAGCTTTATTGATACAAATCCTTCAGGTATCTCAGTGTAACTTAGGTCAAAGCAAGGCAATGAATCTCCAGCTCAGACACACACACAAAGGTATGTGCTGTACTGGCACGTGCTCCAGGAAAACAACAGACTTTAATAGATCATCTTAATGAGCCATCTTCTGGAGGTTTTCCAAGGGACGTAAGTGGGAAATTTCTGCACCAAGTCGAAAGTGAATATCATTGACATTTGTCCTTTTATATACATAAAACCCTTCTGGAATTTTTCAGGACTGCAAAGCATGTCCTCAATCAATTTGAGCATGACAAGTGTGGGCCTTGACAGTATTAGCTGTGTTGAAAAGGGTGATTGTGGAATAATCTGAGGCCTTTGTTCCTTAAGACCTAGGTGTTACACCATTCAAGAGTTTGGTTTGGTTAAAGCAACAAAGTTATGTGGTTAACTTTTCTCACTCTGCAAATATACCTTGTTTATCTTTTTTGTTTGCATGTAACCATGTGAAATAGTCCACTACGAAATGATAAAATAATATTTAACAAAGGCTGAACTTAAACAACCTTGAAGTAAAAGTCAGGTTGTTTTTTTAAAGCCACGATTTTTAGCGAAGACAACTTGATGTTATTCAGCATTTGTATTGGTTGTTTAATATCAAACATGTAAATCCCTGTATCAAAATTTTAACTGTATTTGCACCACTAGTATTGACTAGATTTTCATGAAATCTGATTTTAGCCATTTCCCATTCACTTGCACTAACAATTTTCACTGCTTTAAATACATCACAACCTTCAGAATGTTAAAACTATCCATATCAAAAAACTATTAAAACTAGTAGTGTTAAAATAATTCAGAAACCCATGTAAGGTTGAAATGTTTCCATTTACATTATTTATTACATATTTTATATTTCCTGCTCAATCTTGACAACAGTAGTATCAAACTTGATTTCAATATCCATTTTTAGCCACCAACCGCACTACCAAGAATATATATTTTAATTCACTTTTTCTAAAGTGCTGTAATTCTTCTTCTGCTGCAGTCAGTGATGACAACATAAAAACTGACTTCAGTGAAATTCAAAAGAAGAACATCCTCACTATGAATTAATTTATTTTATCTTGGAAGTAGGAGCTTGTATCTGAAAATCAGGTCTGTACCTGAACTGAATTTATTCTATATAGATGCAAATTGGGGAAAAAAGGGGATTTGCTAAATGTTTTGGTGCCAACTACATGCCACAAAACAAACCAATAATGTTGTATTCTATCCATTTTAGGAGTTAAGCGTAAGGACTATAATCACAAATTGAGGTTGTACAGTTTCATGTGTTCCACTGGTTTAGAGGTATATGACCTCAGACGTTGAAATAAAGTTCTATTCCAGCTAATTTCTCTTCTTTTAACTTAGGGGTGTTCTTCTTGTTATTCCAATTGGAAAATTTGACCTTTGAGTACAAACAGGAAACACATATTAATCCGTGCTAGGCCATACGTTTTCCCCACAAATGTACCTAGTGTCTTCTTTCTCTCTGGATAGCAATAGACTTTCTGTCTAACCCACTATTATGTTAGATTTCTCTTGGAAGAAGTAGCTCAGATCGGGATATGACAAATATGTCTGCGTTTTAGAAGCAATTTCCAACAAGAGTGGACTTGGCTACATATTGTGATGCAAACTGTTTGCAGAAACACAAGCTGATAATGTATTCTCTTCATGTCATATCTTCAAACACTAGAGGAACATGTTGACATAGGGGTATGTGTGGCAGCCATATTAGATGTTAGAAACTTTGAGGGCTTTCTCTTTCTTGTTCCGAATCAGAATCAGAATCAAGTTTATTGCCAAGTAGGTTTGCACTTACAAGGAATTTGACTTGGTGTTGATGGTGCAGACAAAATAAAATAGAATGGATATATATACAGAAGCTAAATACACACAGTAGACTGTGCGTTAATGTAACGCAGAAGCTTGTAAGTCCTGAACGGGGGAGAGAGGCAGTGTCCAGTGTCACGGGCGGCTCTGGGCCTTGTTAATAAGGCCAGTAGCAGATGGGAAGAAACTGTTCTTGTGGCGTGAGGTTTTGGTCCTGATGGACCGCAGCCTCCTGCCAGAGGGAAATGTCTGAAATAGTTTGTGACTGGGGTGCGAGGGATCAGCCACAATCTTCCCTGCACGCTTCAGAGTCCTGGAGGCGTACAGGTCCTGGAGAGATGGAAGATTGCAACCAATCACCTTCTCTGCAGACCGGATGACACGCTGCAGTCTGCTCTTGTCCTTGGCGGTGGCACCAGCGTACCAGATGGTGATGGAGGAGGTGAGGATGGACTCAATGATGGAGGAGTAGAAGTGCACCATCATTGTCCTTGGCAGGTTGAATTTCTATAGCTGCCGCAGGAAGTACATCCTCTGCTGGGCTTTCTTGGTGAGGGAGTTGATGTTCAGCTCACACTTTAGGTCCTGGGAGATGATAGTTCCCAGGAAGCGGAAAGACTCCACAGTGTCAATTGTGGAATCACAGAGGGTGATGGGGTAGCTGGGGCTGAGTTCTTCCTGAAGTCCACAACCATCTTCACTGTTTTTAGAGTGTTGAGCTCCAGGTTGTTCTCCCTGCACCAGGTCGCCAGATGGTCAGCCTCCCACCTGTAGGCGGACTCGTCACCATCAGAGATAAGTCCGATGAGAGTGGTGTCGTCCGCAAACTTCAGGAGCTTGACAGACTGATGACTGGAGGTGCAGCTGTTGGTGTACAGGGAGAAGAGCAGAGGAGAAAGAACACAGCCCTGGGGGGAACCAGTGCTGATGAGCTGTGAGTCGGAGACATGTTTTCCCAGCTTCACGTGCTGCTTCCTGTCAGACAGGAAGTCTGTAATCCACCTGCAGGTGGAGTCAGGCACACTCAGCTGGGAGAGCTTCTCCTGAAGCAGAGCTGGGATGATTGTGTTGAAGGCTGAGCTGAAATCCACAAACAGGATCCTGGCGTAGGTTCCTGCAGAGTCCAGGTGCTGGAGGATGTAGTGAAGGGCCAGGTTGACAGCATCATCTGCAGATCTGTTGGCTCTGTAGGCAAACTGTAGGGGGTCCAGGAGGGGGTCGTGATTTCTTTAAGGTGTGAAAGCACAAGGCGCTCAAAGGACTTCATAACCACAGAGGTCAGAGCGACGGGTCTAAAGTCATTAAGTCCTGTGGTCCTTGGCTTCTTGGGAACAGGGATGATAGTGGAGGATTTGAAGCAGGATTTAAAAAGGCTTACAGTTGATGATGAAGGATTCCATGTCAGGAGAACAGTGCTGCTGGACCTAAACAAGAATTTTAGGTAAACAAACAGGAGTGCTCATGAAGCTTAGACAACAGACTTCTCACACCTTTGGCTTCAATCGACCTGGCTAGTATCCACGCCCTGGCTAATAAAATTGACATATTGCTGCTTCACATCTCTAAAAACTCAAACTTCCACAGAACTTGTGCCCTCTGTGTCAATGAAACCTGGCTGGGTGAGCACACACCAGACTGCACATTACAGATGCCGTATATCCGGTTGTTTTGTACGCACTACAACATAAAGTTCCATGGAAAAAAGAGAAGAAATGAATAAGAATAACAATTCCTTTATTGTCCCCAAATGGGGAAATTCGGGTGTGAGAATGGCAAACACATGGGCATTTCCACACAATTATTAGCAATGAGAAAAAAAAAAAATCATAAAAAACAGCAAACCGGTTTAATCTAAAGTCAGCTCTAAAGAAACACCAAGAGTAGAAGATAAGAGTAAATACCAGAGTACAAATTCAAAAAAGGAAAATCTATTTGACTGTGGAAAAAAACTCCAGCCTATTTACATAACACACAATGATATCATATATTTACATAGCATACGATAATACAATATGAAATGTGCATGCATAGTAATGCAGCAGCATCCCTAGCTAAGGAGTGTGCAAGTTACCTTAGCATCTGGGAACAGTGTAAACAATTAATGGTTGGATCAGAACCTGGGCAGCAATTAGTATGATGTAAACAGTTATTATGTCTGGTGGGAGCATCTTAGATTAGAAAGTCTGGCTGCAGCCGGGAGGAACGATCTGCTGAAACGCTCATTAGAGCATCTGGGATGCAGCAATCCCTCACTGAAAGAGCTCTCCAGCTCTGCAACAGCTCCTGTCTGCAGGATGTTAAGCTGAGTTGGGAAGGCTGGCTGGTCAAAACTCAGGAAGTGCCGGTTCAGTAGCAAATTAAATGGAATCTAATTTTACATAAACAATGGTTTAATAATGTCACAGTGTTAGAGAACACATGTTGCCCTCACCTGGAAACTTACAAACCTTTTTATTCATCAAGGGAATTCTCCTTGTTTGTTCTAAGCGGTGTTTCCATCCGACCATAAGCTTGCACATAAGAGGCTAAAAAACAGCTTGTTTAGATGATAACAGACTAGGAGAAAAAACACCTAGACTCACTCTTCAAGTTTTGGAGATTTGAAAAGAACGAACCTCTCCAATACATTTCCAAAATACAGGTAGTGCCAGGGATAATTACATACTGGATCACTGTTACACAGTTTTAAAAGATGCATACTGCGCTGTCACCAGGGCCGCTTTGGGACTTTCTACTATTTTGTTTGTGTGTCTATCTGCTTCATCTCTTTCCAACCTGTATGTAGAAAGTGAAAACGTCTAGGCCTGCAGTTCGGGCTGTTAGGAAGTGGACAGAGCAGCCAAAGCAGATGTTACAGGCCTGCTTTGACTGCACAGATTTGAAGCTTCAGCCGCAGACTTAAATGTATTTACTAACGCTGTGACTTCATATAGCAGTTTTTGAGAAGACGTGTGTACAAACTGAGACCTTTTGCATGTTCAACAATGAGGTTCACTTTCCATCTGACGAACCTGCACAAGAACAAGGAAGAGGCTTACGGCTTTGGGGACCTAACCCTGGAAAAGCAGGCCTGGAAAAATCTGACCAAGGAGATTAGGGCAGGATTCCACATGAAGTGCTGGTCATTTTCTACACTGCTAATATTCAGTCTTGTTTTGTACACATTCATTACTGTCAGGGATGGGCAGTATTTCTAATACTATTTCAAATACAAAATACTATTTTGTAATTTGTATTTTATTGAGATGATGAAAATGCCTTCGTATTTTGTATCAAAATCCTTCAGTGTTGTGTATTTTTGCATTTTCAAAATACTGTAAAATAGTTTCTGTGAGACACAGCCTGTGATGACATCTAACTATCTATAAAGCATGAAATAGTGTCTGTGGCACCTTCGCAGTCAAGTTCCTGTGATACCACTCTCGGCCACTAGGGAATTTTGGCACTGTTTCACACTTGCTATGGGCACATTGCACGATCAACACAAAACGCACGGTGCTGCATATTAGATTGAGTCAGGTATCTTCTACTTGGTGCTTTGTCCAGATCAGTCAAGGAAGTTGTTTCAAAGCAAGGTGAGCAACCAAATTTGCCTAGTTTATTTCAGTAACTCTGGTGAGGATTCTCAGTCATCCAGGTCATGGTCATTCCAAAAAAGAAAAAACAAAGCAACTGGACTTGTTTTCCGTAGTTGAAGACGTTTCGCTTCCTATCCAGGAAGCTTTCTCAATTCAAAAAGTCTGGAGTAATGTGGAGCATCAACTTTTATACTACTGCCCAACAAAGGCCTTGTAATGGATTAGATAACATGCAAATTGAATTAGCATGTTATCTAAGGTTGATCAAGGTTGTGCACTGTGGTAGTGATGGTGTTAAATCACTTTAAATGTTAAAATGCTTACCAGTTTAAATGTCTAAATAAATCATACATTTGGATTGTTTGTCTGATTCATAGTGGGCAATCTATTCCACCAATAGAGTAAATAAGTATACTTAAGGAAGGGCTCCTTGAGTTACTGAACATTTCTCAGGGCAGAGGTTTATATTGGGGTGTCTAACATGAGGGGTCAGCATATCTGTTGACTGATTATGGAAGGAGTCTCTTGCTTTCAGATGTTTTTCCAGATAGTGTACAAGTGAAAGGATAGAAGAAAAAGGCTCTTAGAATGAAGTATTTTGTAGTATTTTGAAAATACAAAAATACAGTATTTTATTTTGATACATTTTTTGGCTGCTGTATTTTGTAGTTTATTTTGATACATTTTTAAGGTGGGTATTTGGTATTTTATTTGGAAATACATTTTGATGTATTTGTGCCCATCCCTGATTACTGTGTGGTTTGACTTATCCACAAAATAGGACAAGTCCAAACTACAATGAGGAGACAGCATGAAGGCAGCTAACATCAGACCCCACACACCCAGGGAAACAACTGTTTTGATTTTTATATTCAGGTTTGCGCTACAGAGCTCTAATTGCAAAAGTCAGCCGCCACAGACTAAGTTACTTCCCCCACACTGTCTCACCAATGTACGGAGCCCCTAAAGGGACATGGAGAAAAAAAAAACTTTTGCGAGATCTCGCAATACTTTTGCGAGATCTCGGGACTTCTCTAGAAATTAAGAACCTCTCCAAATCATCCTCCATGGTTGTAGCTGACACATGGGCGTTTTATCCTTTTCACTTTGCGCCTCCACTGTTGTGTGCCTGTTTTACTTCCGGTTCGCCGACATAGCACTGTTGTGTCTGTTTTACTTCCGGTTCGCCGACGTAGCACTGTTGTCTGTTTTACTTCCGGTTCGTCGACTTCTGGTTCGCCGACGTATGAAAACCTTTTCTATCCATGTCTGCAGCCAAGTACGGATTTAATGTCTTTATATGTCAGGCCAATACTAAAATAGAAATCAATAAACTTCTCCCATGGATGATGTGTTTGCGCCTCCATTGTTTTGTGTCTGTTTACTTCTTCATCACCTTCTTCTTCTTAATTTTAATGGCGGTTGGCAAACAACTACGTGGTGCATTACCGCCACTAACCAGTAAGGAGTGTGGATTAGGCCATCTGTTTTACTTCCGGTTCGCTGAGGTAGGAAAACCTTTTGCGAGATCTTGCAAAAGTATTGCGAGATCTCGCAAAAGTTTTTTTTTTCTCCACGTCCCTTTAGGGGCTCCGTACCAATGAATACTTAAGTCAGAGTACTCATATCGATACCATGCATATTTGTACGGAGCTCCTAAAGGGACATGGAGAGGAAAAAAAAACTATTGCGAGATCTTGCAATAGTTTTTCCTACGTCAGAGAGCCAGAAGTAAAACAGATGGCCTGATCCACAGTCCTTACATATATATATATATATATATATATATATATATATATATATGTCAGGATTTGTTTACCAATGAACTCAGAACACACACACGGGACAAAAGTTTGAGAGATTTATTGAAGGGAAGATGATGGGTGGTGGATGCTGAAACCAGAGGAACAGGAATACAGAGGCTCAGAGGTGCAGGTGATGGCAGGAGCTGACAGCCAGGAGAGAGAGTCCAATGAAGCTGGGTGGCGTGGCACAGAGCAGAGCTTTCTCACAGCGGCTAGTCAGGTTAGCAGATCACTGGAGACACCATGGCATCGAGCTGAGTTTACTCAGAGCGGCTAGTCAGGTTAGCTGATCACTGGAGACACCAGAACACAGAGCAGAACTTCCCAGGAACAATGGTGAGGTACAAATTCTTTCAAACGAGGCAGGACTAACCTTAAAACAGAAATAGATCTTCCAAGGCAAGGGCGAGGACTGGCATGGAGTGGATGATAACAGAAGACGGACCAGCACAAGAGTGAGGCAGAGGGAGGCTTAAATAGGAAGGCTAGCAGGTGAAATGTGTCTGATTGATTAATTACCAACAGGTGTGACTGACTGCAAGGAGAGCAAAGTGAAGGCTGAGTGGAAGGGAAGGAGGAAACTAAAAATTAACAATGAATAAAGTCAAAACCTAACTAAAACCCAAACAAGGTGAAAAAACTGAGAATAACAGTAAACCAAAGCCGAATCAAAACTAAACCATGACAATATATATATATATATATATATATATATATATATATATATATATATATATATATATATATATATATATAGCCCGTGTTGCCACTCTGCATCTTTAGAGAAAAAAAAAACTATTGCGAGATCTCGCAATAGTTTTTTTTTTTCTCCATGTCCTTTTAGGGGCTCCGTACCGTACCGTACGAACCCGTGCCCAACGACGCGTCTACGTATATGATGTCTATGCCTAAAGGGACATGGAGAAAAAAAAATTATTGCGAGATCTCACAATAGTTTTTTTTCTCCATGTCCCTTTAGGGGCTCCGTATATTTGCACCAATCCAACCATGTCTCCCTCTTTTGTAAAAACACTGTGGATGTACATATTTAGAAAAAATATTTCCCTTTTTATATATTCAGATTCTGAGAACAAAGTGAAACAAAGTCTAATTCTTTGCTTTTGTTTACAAAAACATTGCATTAGCATGCAAAAGTTAGTATTCAAATTTGCATGCTCAGCAAAATTTGTAATGAATGATGCTGGTGAACCCAATATTCAGCCAAACACAGAGTTCTGTTTTTGAAAGGTTTATTGTGAGGGAATGAGCAATGGCACGGGAGGCAGGCAAGCAGGACCAGACTTGACCAGATGCAGTTGGAACCAGACTAGAGCAGAGGATTTAATGGCTGATGGTGTAGGTAAGCATGGATGAGCAAGGGACCAGAAGATGCAGGTAGTGATAGACAAGAACAGGCGATGTGGACAGGGGAACCACCAGAATGGGCCTAACAAGCGGAACTTGCTAGGCTGAAACTCACGGGGAAACAGGCAAAACTGCAGCATGCAGACTAGTGATGTTACGTGATGTGCCGAGGCTTCGAGGCGTGTGTCGAGTAATGGAGGGGGCGTTTCCGTAATGCGCGTATCGAAGCTTGCTTCATTTAGGGGAGGAGCCGAAAACGATGACGTCCGAAGCCTCGCTGCCCGGCTGTACCACGTGACTGCTTCGGGAAGTGGCTAAGATTTCGGTGCGGGGTTTGACAGCTTTAGAAACCCCAAAGGCTCCATTCAAAATGTGGGTTGTTGTAGGTGAGTTGCGGTCAGTTGAGAGAGTGGATAGAGTTTTGATAGTTTCAGTGTTTCCTGCAGCACTATGTTGGCGAGGCGGCCAACATTCCAAAAAAAAAACAAAAAAAAACGAACTCGATATGCTTGCATGTTTATTTGACGTTAACACGCGTTTTTTTGTTGTTGATTTCTCGCGTGCATATAGTGAATGGCAGGGAAAAAACAGGCAAAAATACATGGATACTTTGAAGCGAGAAGCGACTTCACCGACGGCGACTTCACCGACGGCGTCGATGCAGACGTTACACAAGCATTAGCCTATTCACTACCCCCTCCCTAGTTCCACAAGCACTTTCACTGTCCTCTGCCTGATTAAGCCCATGCCATTTTTCTAGAGTCACAGAAAAACATTATTACACAACATGCCATATCACATGACACTACTATTTTGGGAATAATTACACACAGAGAATACATTCAAACAATATTTTATTATACACATATGTGTATACATAATTTATGTAGACAAATGATTTCGTCCTACATCCTTTTGTGAAGTCATTCCCAAGAGCCATAATAGACAAAAAATCAATGCATCACACGTGTTAAGATACAGCTGGCTGTGATTATACACCTGGCCAGTAGGTGGTTTCGTGTGCACATGAAGCTTCAAGAAATGAACCCTTTCTCAAACCAGTTGGCTCAAGTGGTTCAATGCCTCATGAGGCTTCATCTCACCATCACTAATGCAGACACAGGCAACTTTCCTTAGAGAAGCGAACTGAAGAGTCCAGCTGGCTGAGCACACAGGAACTGGTAGAGTCGAAGCACATCATACTAGACGAGATGAGACGAAAAGAGAAGAGACGTTCTGGCCGGGATGAGTTGGCTGAAGCAGGTATATGTAAACAGGTGAACAGGTGACCAGAGTTGACAGTAATTACTGGCAGCAAGTGGAGTTGATGTGGGCTAATTGACTGGTGGCTTAGCTGATTGGATAGTGGCTGGTGGCTGAGAGGTGGCAGGCTAATAAGAAAAGTCCAGAAAAGTGCAAAGGCAAAACAAACAAAAACCTAAATCATGACAATATCTACATGCTTCTTTTGCCATATTGGGAATATACAGTGGATACTTTTATTGGATATCCGTGCAATATGGGTGTTGTAAAGTGTGCCTTAGAATTAATGCATGAACAATTTGAACAAAGCTCATGGATTTAGATAATTAGTTGTCAATGCCAAAAATATTGCCCATTTACGGGATAGACACCAATCTCCCAGGGACCCTAAAAGAAGTATGGAAAATGGTCAGATGAATGGATTTGAGACATCCAAAAAGGCACAGCAGAGCTAAAACATGTAAAATAATAAAATAATAGCCGAATATGTCATGATCCACAGCTATTTGTTGTTCACACAAGTACATGTTTAGATCCTTTGTATTTCCATTCTGTGTATAGAGGCGACAGTAGCGCAGGAGTTAGGGTGTTTGTCCAGTTTGATCCCCTGCTTTGACACAGTCGTTGTGTCCTTGGGCAAGACACTTCACCTACATTGACTGCTGGCGGTGGTCAGAGGGCCCGGTGGCGCTGAAGTATGGAAGCCTCACTTCTGTCAGTCCGCCCCGGGGCAGCTGTGGCTACTAACATAGCTCACCACCGTCAGGGTGGGAATGTCTGAATCACTGATTGTAGTGTAAAGTGCTTTGGGGTCATCAGACTTGTTAAAAGCGCTATGCAAGTACAAGCCATTTATATTAGTTTACTTTCCTCAGTGCCTTGCTCAGATTCTTCCCCCAGCTGCTATGCATTCTGTTGATTGTTCTCACCGGGTCTCCATGTAGCTCATCACAGCTCCTGGTTTCTGTTTCCTCTTCACTGGATTCTTCTGTTCCTGTCTCCCTGGTTCCTGTGTGTTTCCTCATGTCCTGTAAGTTTTCAGTTTTATTAGTAAAAAAATTCCTTTTCATGTCTGCCTTAGTCCAGTTGTAATGTGGGTCCGCAGCAACCTCAAAAAACGACATGCATGTGCAAAGGTGTACTTAACCGGTGTGGTAGCCTGGCCACCCAGACTCAGTTTCGGTTTTGCTTTGCTATACAGCAAACTGAGTCTGGAACTGCTCCCACAGAGCCCTCTTTCCTGCTACCAACCAATCACAGGCGTGGGCAGGCTATATATGTTGAGTGAGGTGCAGCGCACGAGAATCCCTCAGCCAAAACAAACAAGATGGTCATCACTGCGGAGCGTTCATTTGCTAGTGTGCTTTCTTCTGTTTTAAAATCATTCACCATAATCTCTGCTCGACCATGGCTCGCCATGTTGAATTATATTGTGAAATGTTGACAGCGGAAGTCTGATTGTGCCTTTTTACATCACGTCCGCAGTTTCTCTGATTGGTTTACTTTGCACCTGTTAACCACGCCCCAGAAAAAGCCCTCTATGGGAGCAGTTACAGACTTCAGCTGTATCGAAGAGAGGCAAAAGTTAGTCTGGCTGGCCAGGCTACCTATGTGGGGCCTTTTGCTTTCAGTCAGCCCTTGTTATCTAAACCACGCTGCTTGTTTGAACCCTTGACTGCACATCTCATACAGTATTGTAGCGTATGGAAGAAAGAAACTGAAAGAGTTATTTTCTCTGGTTTTAGTTTTTGAATGTGCTAATATAGTGTGATGACTACATCATTGAACAAGGTAGAGCTCAAGTAACATATGATTCAAATCTATTTTGTGTGAAGAATTGGGTGACATTTCAACCCCTACAGCCTGCATGTATGCACACATTAAATCTTAAGCTTGACTGCTGCAGAGATCCAAATGTTACTTTACATTAAATGTTGATAAAACAGTTGGCTATGAATCCTTCTAGCAGTTGAAACCCAGATTAACATTGCCAGTCTTTGTATTATAAATCATGAAATTTGTGCTGAAGTCATGAGTCATCCATCATGTATGCTTCCAGTGAGGAAGACTTTCTACTTCTTCTCCTTCTTCTGACTTTTCCTATTTTCCAGTGTCACCACAGTGAGTCATGTTATTGACTCGCATGGTAAATCTGGCAAATGTTTTACACCAGATGTACTGTCCTTTTTTGATTAATGTGATTCTTTCATACGGTTAGTGTTTCCTTTTTGTTTTAGAGCTAGGCTAAATGCTGTCCCTTTAAATAATTTTTACATACACTGCATTTATCCAGGCTAAGGACTGGCCCAAAATAGAGCACAAAACATTGTGTCCCCTTTGAGGATCACTTTCTTGTGATCTTTAAGTCTTAGCAGTATTTTTTAGGCTTTAGCCTTTCCTCAATATTCTTAAGTCTTTTATATATATTTTATGATTGGACCTCCCTTTGTCTTGCAGCACATCTTGTTCTTTGTTAATTTGTGTACACAAGAGCTGCGAAACGATCAGGTGTTAAACACAGAGCTAGCCTTTTTTCTTCTTGTTTTTTTGTCATTCGTGACGTTGCTTGACACCCGATACAGCACAAAGGTCAACACCGAAGGCAAACATGGGTTGAATGATCCAAAGAGAATTTGCCGGCAAAATTTCAAAGAGGGAGAGAGAAAGAGGAAGCGAAACTTTAGACGACAAAGGAATAAAAGCTTTAGCCAGGGTGGGTTTGAAAGGTCAGTTTGAGTGCTAATTGAAGTTACCAAATGACTGGATTTATATGCTGGGGTGACACTTGAACTTGATTTACACTGTGATACAGGGACTAAAGCAATGTAAACCAATAAAACTAAATCAAGAGATTTTAAAACAAAATTAATGAGAGGCTTTAGATTGCCTGGGTCAACAGTTGAAAAATGTGTTTTGATCCGTATAGGGACTGTTTGTTC
Organism: Fundulus diaphanus; assembly: GCA_037039145.1. Lineage (NCBI taxonomy): Eukaryota > Metazoa > Chordata > Actinopteri > Cyprinodontiformes > Fundulidae > Fundulus > Fundulus diaphanus. The sequence continues at coordinate 6,723,499 of CM073139.1, forward strand.
AAAACACAAACATGCTCATCATCTGAAATCCTCATGTCTGCCAAAACACCAAGTGATATATGAGCGCTCTTATGAGAGTGCACCACTTATCTCACTGGACCTCACCAAGTCATAAAACCAGGTCAGTCCGAGTACAGCTTGAGAGCCTGATCTGGAACTGTGTGCACATCTTTGGAGAGTTCATTTGTTATCGTTGAGATGGAATGTCTCAATGTTTAAAGCAGGAATACTTTGGCAGAACAGCAAACTGAATGATATCTGAGGGGAATTATAAAGCTCTGTCATTTCTCAGGCAGGAATTCGCCCTCAACTCTGGAAGACTCTGATCATTTCTTGTCTTCCTGGGAGTTAACTTTTAACAAATTGTAAAGGCAAAGACAAATTAGGCTGTGTGTTGTCCAAAGAGCAACCCGCTGGACAAAACTGCGTGTCATAGCAATATCAAGATAAATATTTTGAGGGCAAAGACTTAAAATTGGAAATGGAAGGCATGCCGAGAAAACAACCTTAGGCACAACATCCTAATTCAGCATTAGCATTAATTTTATAATAATTTAGAGCTTTTAATTGCTTGTTTCCATAGTTGTTTTTAAGATTATATTATGAGAATTTCTTTTTCTGTCCAATGTCTTTTTTATTGATTTTAGAAATCTTAATAAATACAAGATAGTCATGTATAGTTAACATGCTTCAAAAGTTTAAACAGATAAAAAGGGGGACCAGACTTTGTAAAATCTTTTTTCAAAACCTTATCTTGTCTAAGTCCATGCACATCATAATATCCCCAGTGTGAATGAGACGGTTGAATCTCAGATTCAGGAAGAGCAGTGTGGTTTTCATCGTGGCCGTGGAACACTGGATCAGCTCTATACCCTCAGCAGGATCCTGGAGGGTGCATGGGAGTTTGCCCAACCAATCTTCATGTGTTTTGTGGATCTGGAGAAGACATTCGACCGTGTTCCTCGGGGGGTCTTGTGGGGGGTACTCTGGGAGTATGGGGTACCGGGCCCTCTAATAAGGGCTGTTAGGTCTCTGTATGACCGGTGTCAGAGCTTGGTCCGCATTGCTGGCAGTAAGTCGGACTCGTTCCCAGTGAGAGTTGGACTCCGTCAAGGTGGACAGAATTTCTAGGCGCAGCTAAGGTGGCGAGGGGATCCGTTTTGGTGGCCTTAGGATCGCATCTCTGCCATTCGCGGACGACGTGGTTCTGCTGGCTTCATCAGGTCATGATCTACGGGTTGGGGAGGATGTGCTGCCCCTTGTGGAGGGTCTTGTTCACGAATGAGGGGAAGATGGAGCAGGAGATCAACAGGCGGATTGGTGCTGCGTCTGCTGTGAAACAGGCGCTGTACCGGTCCATTGTGGTGAAGAGAGATCTGAGCCAAAAGGCAAAGCTCTCAATAGGGGGTTTTCAGCTGACGTCACGCTCACGTGACTACTCTGCGCGTCCGCCGTATTGGGTGGCAGTCGTTTCGCACCGTTGACCCGCATTGTATTACGCCTTAGGCAGTATTGGAAGTGAACAATGGTGAAAACGTGTTTAATGGTTGGTTGCACGGCCCGTGGAGGTGGAGATCAACGCTCTTTCTATCGCCTACCAGCCGTGATAGTGAATCAGTGCGAAAAAACAAAACAGCTCTCTGAACAACGCCGTCACCTATGGCTGACACGGATATCCAGGGCCGATTTGGACGGTGTTAAGCTGGAATACGCCAGAGTCTGCGGTGCTCACTTTGTCACAGGTAATTAACTGTTAAGTATGTAAAACATGTAAACCGTTGCTGTATTGTGGGCTGTAACAGCGCAACACATGATCGCCATGGGAAAAACATAGAAACGGGTTAATTTTCCACCGCTTTCCTGCCTGGAGGCGCAACCACGGAGAACAACTGTTATAGATAACAGAGTCGTCGGCCCGCTTGGATCGCGGCTGTAAGACGACCGAACATAACTTTCCACAGTATCCCGATGTCAATGAGAGTGTGTTCTAAACCTTTGAAACACATAGCAGCTAGTTAAAAGTACATTGCATGCGTGAGTGGTTGTTAGCACTAACGGTTAGCAGCTACTAACTTAGCATGTGCCAGAGCCCGTCTGAGCGCAGCTTACCTTTGAACGAGTTACTGTGTTCCCACTGTTTGCTGGCTTTATGATCTGCCGCTCCTGAACCCATCCATTCGTAAACTGCACATGAGACTCAAAGGACTTGTAGCTTCAGAACTGTTCTGAAGTATAGGCGCTAACACCACAAACAAGGTAGCCAAAAACGTCCGATATGGAAAGTGACGTCCGCGCTACTTCCGGGTTATGCCGGTAGGCTTTTGCCGGCGTAAATACGGTAAATACAACTTAATTTTGCACTGGTCATTGTTCTGCTTAAATAATTAAAGCCCGGAACGGCGTCGAGCGGCCCTGCAGCCAAGCGCCTTCGCGCACCGCCGGCCGTCAGCCACCGCAGAAGCATGCGCCGCATTTGCGTCGGATTGTTTACATTTTTACCATCTTATTAAAACTCACCCGTCCACGTATGATGGCGATTTCCTTGATGTACATAACTTCGACATCTCGTACCCAACCAGATGTGAACTGGTTGTGAGCCTCTAGACCCTTGTAAGCTCTCATTTCCTCGAGAGTGTGCAGAGGGTTTTCACTGAACACCAGGTAATGCACTATGTCGCCGTGCTCTACATTTGGCCAATCATCAGGATTACGGCTAAACAAGGCACCGTGGAGGGCATAGGGGTCCATATGGTCGATCACGGAACATTTCCTCAGATAGACGTCCTTATCTGGTCGCTCTAGCGTGCTGGCGTACTTATCCATTCTCGATACGAAAATACGTGTAGGACAACTAGAGATAAGGAAGTGTACCACCCAATATGGCGGACCGGAAGTTGGCCAGTGACGTCAGTGAAAACAACCTATTCACCGGTCGATCTATGTTCCTACCCTCATCTTTGGTCATGAGCTTTGAGTCATGAGCGGAAGAACGAGATCCCGGATACAAGCGGCCGAAATGAGTTTTCTCCGTAGTGTGTCTGGGCTCTCCCTTAGAGATAGGGTGAGGGGCTCGGCTTGCTTGCTGGATGGATGGATGGATGGATGGATGGATGGATGGATGGATGGATGGATGGATGGATGAGAAGGTGGAGCTGGATCTTTCTATCTCAATAAAATAGCTCTCCTGGCAATTAATTATAAAAATGATAACATTCTTTGCTTAATGCATGGTATGTCCAGGTCCAGGGCAATCCCAAAAATGGTAGAGATGGGGTTTGATTCAAACTCAACACGCAACTTCTCAGATAAGGTATGAAAACAGACTTCCAGAAGTTGGCCAGGGAAGTAAAAGACCAAAACATATGGGTTAATGTAATTTGTGAATTCCTACACCGGTCACACATTGGGTCCACTGTAATGATTCTAATTCCTGATCCTGTTTGTGAGATTCCTGCCGGAAGTGATGGGGACATCAATTGCTGTCTGCTCAGCTCTGGCAATCAGGTCTGAGCAGTTACACCTGCACGGTTTTCACAAAAAGCCTGGGGACCATAGATTTTACTGAATTGAGACCAGATTTTAAGAGACTGTTTAACCACCAGGACACTGAACAAGGAAGAGGTGAACCTATGAGTGCAGACAATAAAGTTCCAGTATCTCCAGCATAAGGCTCCATGGGCACCCAGACTTGAGGTGATGGCTCCAAATGTAAATGCCGCCAGTAAAGCAGGCCTCGAATGTTAGCTGCCCAGTATTAGTTTTGAAGGTTGGGCAAAGCCATTCCACCTGACTGTTTAGGCCTTTGAAGGTATGCTTCCCTTAATCTTGGATGTTTACCATTCCATATAAAGGACAGAATTAATGAGTCATAATATGGGGAATAATGGGAATCATAATGGGGAGGCATTGGAATAAATACAAATATTTTGGAAGTGGCATCATTTTTAGAGTTAATTTTGCCTATAAGAGACACTAACAATGGGGACCATTTTACTTTTTTTTTTTAAGATTGATCAAGTAATGGAAGAAAATTAGCTACTTAAATTGCTCAGTCACTTTCCTGAGGGGAAAACTGCCGTAATTTAGTTTCATTCCCTCATCATCAATCAAAAACCTTTAACTTTTATCTACATTTATTTTATACCCAGACAATTTTCCAAGCTTATCTTACACCTTTAGTATTGCGGGTAATGATTTAAGTTGCTCGGAAACTATAAAATAAAAGCAAACCATCACCATGTATGCTCAAGTCCGCCTCTGTGGATTCCCTGTATTTCCCCACTATTATGGATCATAATAGCAAGTGGCTCAATTGCTAAGGCAAAAAGGGGGGCTTAAAGAACAGCTCTGTCTCGTTCCCCGGTAAAGCCTAAAATATTCAGAATAATGGTCATTTGTTAACACTGAAGCCAGAGGACACATACTGTATTTGCATGTTCGCAATGTTATCCAAGAACAGAATATAGCTGGGCAAAACCAAACTTCTCCAGGTTAGGAAACAAACAAGCCCAATTGACCAACAAATGCTTTTTCGGAATCCATAGAGGTCAAACATTCTGCTATATGACTGTTAGATGTATAGATAATGTCAAACAGCCATTTAATATTGTAAACTGATGAATCTGATTAAAATCAACAAGCGGGATCATATTTCTCCAATTTTAGCTTCCCTTCATTGGCTTCCTGTTAAATCAAGAATAGAATTTAAAATTCTTCTTCTAATGTATAAAGCCCTTAATAATCAAGCTGCATCATATATCAGAGCTCTGATTACCCCGTATGTTCCTAACAGAGCACTTCGCTTTCAGACTGCAGGTCTGCTGGTGGTTCCTAGAGTCTCTAAAAGTAGAATGGGAGGCAGATTCTTTAGGTATCAGGCTCCTCTCCTGTGGAACCAACTCCCAGTTTTGGTCCGTGAAGAAGACACCCTGTCTACTTTTAAGACTAATCTTAAAACCTTCCTTTTTGACAAAGCTTATAACTAGAGTGGCTCATGTTACTCTGAGCTACCTTTATAGTTTTACTGCTATAGGCTTAGGCTACTGGAGGACATCAGGATCTAATTTGCTCACTCTATAGAGTTCTACTGTTCTTCAATTATGCATTACGTGTTGTCATTTCTGATTTAACTTTCTGTTCTCTCTCTTTTATCTTCATAGTAGGTACACCTAGTCTGGCGTTCTGTTAACTGTGACATCATCCAAAGAAGACGGCTCACCCGCTATTACCATCTAATGTAGAACAGATTACTAGATCAATGTGTGCTTCTATGCTTTTTTGTCTCTCTTGTTGTGTCTCTGCTCTGTCTTCTGTAACCCCCAGTCGGTCGAGGCAGATGACCGTTCATACTGAGCCCGGTTCTGCTGGAGGTTTTCCTTCCCGTTAATGGGGAGTTTTTCTTCCCACTGTCGCTTCATGCTTGCTCAGTATGAGGGATTGCAGCAAAGCCATGTACAATGCAGACGACTCTCCCTGTGGCTCTACGCTTCTCCAGGAGTGAATGCTGCTTGTCGGGACTTTGATGCAATCAACTGGTTTCTTTATATAGGAACATTTTTTACCAATCTGTATAATCTGACCCAATCTGTATAATATGATTGAACTTAACTTTGTAAAGTGCCTTGAGATGACATGTTTCATGAATTGGCGCGCTATATAAATAAAATTGAATTGAATTGAATTGAATTGAATTAAACGGAATACCGATTTTTGACAAAACCAGTCTGGTCGGGGGAAATAATACAAGGAAGAACATTCTGAAGTCGACGAGCTAACAATTTTGCCCGTATATTGATATCAGTAAGATATAGGTCTGTAAGATGCACAGTCTGTTGGGTCTTTATAATTTTTCAAGAGCAGGGTGATACTGAACTGATAACATGTGGGAGGAAGAGCACCAGACTCAAGTGAATCATTGAAAACTTAATGTAAAAAGAACGAGAGGTCGTTTGAGAATGTTTTGAAGAAATCAGCCGAGAACCCATCGAGCCCTGCCGATTTCCCTGACTTCATGGATAATATAGTTGCTTTGATTTCCTCTTGGGTGATAGTAGTTTCAAGCTTTTATGTTAAGTCTGGGCAGAGTGAAGGTATATTAACAGTATAAAAAAATGTCCTGATCACTCAAACTTGCACCAGATTCAGGCAAATTTGAAAAGAGCATTTTACAATGGTCATTGATTATTTTAGAATTAGCTGATGTGTCCCCGCTGCTTGATTTTACACCTGGAATTATTTGCCTGGCTCTAACACTGTGCAGTTGATTGGTGAGGATTTTACCAGTTTTCTCTCCGTTTTCATAATAAGAACTTTTAGTCCTAAACAGACAGCCTTCAACCTGATGGGTGGAGAATATATTAAATTTGGTTTGTAGCCTCAGTCGTTCCTTATAAAATAAATGTGATGGTGATTGTGTATATTGTCGATCTACGCTAAGTATTTGCTCAGGCAGATCCTTTTGTTTCTGTAGAACTGATTTCCTTTTAAATGCTGCCAAAGAAATAATTTCTCCCCTTAGAAAAAACCTTCAAAGCTTCCCAAATAGTTTTGGACGGCATACTGTGCGTTCTATTATATATATATAGTAGGGCTGGGCAAGTTAACGCGTTAATTTCGCGTTAATTCATTAGACTATTAACGGCGATATTTACTTTAACGCGGGTTAACGCATGTTGCTCCCATGCTTTTATTTTGTGACGGTCTGTTGCTGCGGTGTAGGGGTTTGAATCAGAACAGTAGGTGTCGATAATGCGCCAATAACCTCGCTGTCAGCCCAGCCTCGGATTCAAAGAGGAAGAAAGGTGCTGGCTGGAAAAAAACAAAGCCGACATGCGGAAGGCGGTGTTTCCCGCAGGAATTTGCTTAGGCGAGGCGGTGAGTTTGGCGAACGGAACAAGTTTTGTGTGGAGCGGAGCGGGGTCTGCATCGACGCCGTCGGTGAAGTCGCTTCTCGCTTCAAAGTATCCATGTGTTTTTGCCTGTTTTTCCCTGCCATTCACTATATGCACGCGAGAAAGCAACAACAAAAAAACGCGTGTTAACGTCAAATAACCATGCAAGCATATCGAGTTAGCAAGCATTTCAGTTTAAAGTTCTTCCAGCATCGAATATGACAGAAACAAGTTAGTTGTAACCACTGCCAAGTTAAACTTTGGTATTGAACATAAAATGGTAATGCTGCTCCCTGCGGTTACCTCAGAAATTGCCTGTTTTTGGTAGATTTTTTCCCCATAAAGAGAATTCCCTGTCAGTGGCAATAAGCTTTAATTTATTATTATTGCTATTTTTTGTTTTACATGTTTAAGTTGAGCTTTACACTAAATATGTGTTACTGATAAGTGCTACAAATGTTACAACACTTTTGTTCATATGGCAGCAGAACATTAAAATAAAAGTGCTCTTTACACTACTTTTGAATTAATTCTTGGAGTTTGTAAATACAATGCAATTAATCATGATTAATCAGGCAAATTATGCGATTAATCGCGATTAAATATTTTAATCGTTGCCCAGCCCTAATATATAGTAATACAAAGCAACAAAAATATGTACTGTCTTAAAAAACCCAGAATAAGAACAAAAAACATGTTGCAAAAAGCAGCAACCAATTCAGCTCCATTATTCCAAAATGTCGTTCTATAATGGGACTCCCTTCCTAAAGCTCTCAAAACCTAATCTCTGCATTTAGGGCCAGTGAGGCCTAGCCCCACCAGATGTTGCTGTGGAGCTCTATGTACGCAATAGGGACATGATCGCTTTTTTTATAGAGTAATATTGTAAAAAAAATAAAATAAAGAAAGACCAATTTCCTTACCAATTCTGTTAAACATTTGTATCTATATATCTTAGTCTGCCAGAAAACTTACAAGCTCAGTAGACTAAATCCTCTTGAGGCGCCTTGATATTGAGGGCTGGCCCATCAACGTTTGTTTAAATAATGAACATCGGATATAGCAGTGCGCATGCCCAAAACGCCCTCAATAGACAGCTGTGAGGCACAAATCCTATGGCCCCAAGCTCAGATCATCCAATTAAAACACTTGAGTTGCACATGTTACGTTTACTTTCTGTCCGATTGTGTGCACCATCTAGGCAAGGCAAGGTCAATTTATATGTATATCACATTTCAGTACAAGGACTATGCTAAGTGCTTTATATGATTAAATCATTGGAAAATTGGAAAATAAAGCAAGTAAAAAAAAACAACAACCAAAGGAACAGTTGGAATAAAATGTAGGAAAATATAAACAAAATAAAACATAGTAAAAAGGAAACTAAAAGCAAATATTAATCTAGTGTTGCTTGTCCTTGCTAGCTCATTGAAGGATTGATGTGAATCTTTTCTGTTCAATAAATGAACATTATGAGTGAGCCTGATAACCCGTCTCTGTGACTAAAGCATCTTCCAAAGACCGCAGAGCCCCCGATTCTCCTCCTCTACATATCAAGGAACATGCCTGTTCTCAGGACTTTCAGATGACCTCTCTGTGATACACACCGGGCCCTAGCAGCAACCTTATCAGACGTTTCCAGCATCAGCTCCGGTCTTTTTTCGGAGATTGCTATGAAATATCTGTGATGATACATGGCAGAAATAAGAAAACCAAAATGATAACAAGCACACTTAAAAGTCATAAATTGTCAGATGCAACCTGCCACAGAGACAATATCAACCACTAAGTCATATAAACTGGCCTTATTAAACATTAGATCTCTGTCAGGAAAATCACTTTTAATCAATGACTTCATTACTGAAAATAACCTTGATGTTATGTGTTTAACAGAAACATGGTTACATTAATTTAATGAAACACCTATTCTGATAGAGTCGACTCCTCCAAACTACCATTTTTCTTTGAGAGTAGACAGCAAAGGAAAGGTGGAGGAGTGGCAACATTGTTTTGGGATTCACTAAAGTGTAAAAAGGTGTTTCGGTAAAGAGCCCGATACGAACTATGCTCTTGGCCTCCTAAGTCCAAATCAAACTTTTTTAATTAGTGACCTCCTATCTGTAATATGTGTTGATTACGACTGTTGTGGGAGACTTGAACTCTCACGTTGACAACCCTGAAGACAGAGGTGCAAAAGAACTGTGTGAAACACTTATTTTGGTTTAACTCAACATGTTAAACAGCCAACACACAGGGACATATTTTAGACTTAATCATCACTAAGGGTCTAAACATTTCCAAGGTCAATATAACTGATGTTGCCCTATCTGATCACTTTTCAGTTACCTTTGAAAGCAGCATTTCCAACGACTCATTTAGCTAAAGGGACATAATTGGAAAACGCACCTTTAAGGACAATGCCACGGAAGCTTTTATCCAAGCTTACTCTGCTACTTCAACCTTATGCTGCAACTCAGTAGATGAACAAGTAGATAACTTCTTGTCTAAAGTCTCAGATACCATTCACTACATTGCTCCAATTAAAGTAAAGGTTTTTTCCGGGAAGAAAAAATCTCAGTGAGAAGTGCTCCCGCAGTTAAAAGTGAAAAAAGGGAGTGTCGAAAGCTGAACACAGGTGGAGAAAGACTAGACTCCAGGTTCACCACGACATCTATAAAGACAGACTTTACAGATATAACTTAAAACTGAAAAATGCAAAGGAATTTTTCTTCTCTGAGATCATCAAAAAAAAATTAATAATACTCATGCTTTATTTGCCATGGTCGACAGGTTAACAAATCCCCCTGTCTATGGCCTCTGAACCACATTCCACCAGGGCCTGCAATGAATTTGCTAACTTCTTTACTGAGAAAATCCTAAAGATTAGAGGATCAGTGTGTACATCCATATCAAGTTTTTAACCAAAGCTGTCTCCATCTAGAATTTATCTTGACAAAATGTCCCAATTCAGACAAATAAACTACAAAGGCTTAGAGGAAATCATTCACCAGCTAAGTTCCTCCTCCCGCTGCCTTGATGTTCTGCCCACAGCTTTCTTTAGGAAAGTGTTGCCTGTCGTAGCATCTGATTTGACTCAGATAATGAACACATCCCTTCTGCCAGGTGTTTTCCCCAGTTCCTAAAAACAGCACTTATCAAACCACTGTTGAAAAAGAACAATTTGGACAAACTACTTCTGCAGAACTACAGGGCCATCTCCAACCTCCCTTTTATCAGTAAGATTATTGAAAAAGCTGTGTTTCAACAATTAAAAGCCTTCTTAACAATGACCAGCCTTTGTCAAGGTGTTTAACGATATTCTTATAAATGCAGACTGTGGAAGAACCACAGAACTGGTATTATTGGACCTCAGTGCAGCATTTGATACTGTCGATCACTCCATTCTGTTAGAGCGCCTGGAATACTGGGTCTGCCATTCTGGTACAGCACTCAACTGGTTTAAATCCTACCCAAAGGACAGGGACTTTTTTGTGTCAGTAGGTAACTTTACATCAGAGACAACAAAAATTACATATGGGGTTCCCCAAGGGTCCATCCTGGGTCCCCTCCTATTCAAAGTCTACATGCTCCCTCTAGCTCAGATCATAAAAAACAACAACATCAGCTACCATAACTATGCAGACGACACACAGCTATATCACCATGTCACCACGTGACTATGAACCCATTCAAGCACTGAGTAAATCTTTAGAAGAAATCAATGAATGGATGTGCCAAATTTTTCTTCAGTTGTATAAAAACAAAACTGAAGTGATCATTTTTCGACCAATAGAAGAGCGATCAAAAGTTAGCACACAGCTTCAGTCGCTTCAGCTAGGAACCACCAATCAGGCCTGAAATTTGGTTGTAGTGATGGACTCAGACCTGAACCTCTAAAAGCATCTAAGGACAATTACAAGGTCGGCCTGCAATCACTTGAAGAACATTTCCGGGATTAAAGGACTAATGTCTCAGCAGGATCTGGAAAAACTAATCCATGTGTTTACCTTTAGTAGAATTGATTACTGATGATTGTAGGCAATCATCCTGATAATTATATTCATTCGTTATGGTTATGCACACCAGTCCAGAGGTTCTGGACACAGATATGTAAGGACTTATCAAAGTGCTTGAGCTGTAAAATTACACCTTCCCCATCAGTTTGTTTGCTTGGTAATTTTGAGGAAAGCCCGCTGGGGAATAAAATAGTTTACATGGTTTTTACTGCACTATGTATCGCAAAGAAAACTATCCTCATGAATTGGAAAAGTAAGGAGAATCTCAGTATCAATCAGTATAGAGATCTTTTGTTGGATCATATTAATCTTGAGACAGCATCTGCATCCACATCTGTTCGATCTCTTTGGGCTCCTTTGATTAGCACTATCACTTAGTGGAATGGGGGGCGGTGGGTTGCTTCCTGAAGGGCGCAGTGGGTGGGTGGAGGGGTTCCTGGGACTCTGGGGGCACTTGGAGTGGGGCGCTTGGTGGGTCTGACTCCAGGGTCTGTTGCCCCCATCTGGGAGGAGCTTGGGAGGCCTGCGGGTGGCCCACAGCGCCGCTTGCGGCGCCCTTGGGGAGCTACGCGGTGACGGACGTGGGTTACTGACCTGGTAGCTGTGCTGTCGCGGGGTGGGTCCTGGGTGGGTCTGGGGGCCTGGGGTCCCTGGGGCGCGCCGCCCTCGGGCGGCTGACTTACCCAGCTTGGATGTCTAGTGTCGAATGTATGGTGAGATGTTTGAATGTTAGTGTTGGGGAGGGGTTAAATCTACGGGTGGTGTGGGGGGTGGGGGGGGGGGGTTTGGTGGACGTTCTGGTGGGCTTGTGTCCGGCCCCCTGTCCCGGTCCTGGTCCGTGTGGTCTCCCGGTGCGGGTTTCACCTGGGGGGTGGGGTTTGGGATGGCTCGTGCGGGCTGGCTGGCCAGGGTCCCCCATCTTATTAACTTATTTTTTAATTTATTTATTTATATATATATTATTATTATTATTATTATTATTAATTTTTTTTGGGGGGGGGTTAAATACAGTAGGCATGGGGGGTGGGCTGGGGGAGGTAGAGGTGTTGGTCCTGGTGGGTGGTTGGCTGGCGGGCCCTGCGGCCTCTCCCCGGCCCCCGGGCTATGGTGGTGCCGCTGGAGGGGCCCCTTTCTCCGGGTGGAGCTTTCGGGGAGCGGGGGTGCCTATTGGAGTCAGTAGGGGAGCTGGCTCCCTGGGTTGGCTCCCCAGTCCTTTGCTCCCCATCCCCGGACTCCTCCCTCTGCCTGCTCCATCACGCCGCCACACATGTAGGTCCTTGGGGAGGGGGCGTTACTGGAGGTTGCCACCTTTTGGTGACGTCCCTCTCCCCAATTTTATCATGCATTTTAGACACTTTCACTCCAAACATTTTCACAACGCACATTCATGTAGGCCACCCCCCCATGATATGGGGGGGTGGGGGGAAGACGTCTGGGGGGGGCTTATGTTGTGTGAGCCTCGCCCCGGGCGGCTCCCTTCACCCCCTCTCGCATTTAGACATTGAGGATTCTGGGTAGTTGCTTGGAGGGGGGGGCGCTGGCACCAGCTTTCTTCCGGAGGGGGGGTGGGCTGTGCCGTGCACCCCCTTCGGTGCTCCCAGTTTTAAACACACCTGAGATCAACATGCAACAACACAACATCTGAGCGGGCGTAGGGAGGATCGGGGGTCTTTTGCACACCCCCGATCTCCGATCGCGGCACGGAGTCTGGGGCCTGGAGGAGGTGCGGGCCACTCGGTCCGGGGTCTTGGCGGGGGGCTGCTGCGGCTAGCCAGCGGCTTACCGGATCTGGGGCTGACGCCTCTGCTCTCCCCAGGAAGGGATGGGGGGCAGGGGTGGCTAGGGTAAGGTCGGGGTGGGAGGGGGTTTATTAGGTATATAGTGGGTGAGGGGGGGCTCTGGTCGGATGGCCCGTGCGGGTCATGTCGGCCCCCCCTCTTTGGGGGGCCTGGTCCGGGGGGCGTCTGGTCCGGGGGCGGGGCATGGGGTCGGGCACAGGCAGTCGTATTGTTGAATTGTGGTGACCACCCCCCACTTGGGATTTTTGGATGTGAATGCTATGTGGGAATGGGTGTACAGCGTCCCTTTTTTTTTTTTTTTGTTTTGTGTGTCTGTGTGTGGCGAGGGGGGCACAGAGGAGGGATGGTGTGAATGAGTGTGTTTTTTTTTTTTTTTTTTTTCCCAGGTTCGGGTCCGGTCCGCTCCCTCTCCCAAGATCATCTCAAGTCTCCGCTAGGTGCGGAGCCCATCCCCCCACGTCCTGCCATCCTCCGCTGCGTTGGCGGGCGCCTTGGCCCTCTGGCGCATTGACGGTCCTCGGGTTTGGGGCGGGTTCCCGGGTGGGCGCCGGCCCATTCCCGGCGGTGGCTTCGCGGGGCCTGGCCCCCCGGGGGGCGGCCGGGGCCCCTGCCACGGGGGCGGGGCGCCCCTGGGGCCTCATGCCCCCAGGGCCCATGGCCGGGACCACTTCAGCGCGGCCGGCTGCCGGCGGAGCCCACGGGCTCGTCCCCGCGGCTCTTGGGGGCGTCGGCATTGCGGTGGCTGGGGGATTTCCTCGGGGTCGTCTCTCCTCTTTCCTCGGGGGGGGGGGGGTTGCAGATTTCCTGTGAGGGCCCCTCTCGGGCGCACTGCTTTGGGGGCCCCTTTGGGAGTCCGGGGTTACGGGTCCCCTGACTCCTGCCTCTGTGCTCAGAGAAGGTGGGTCTTCGGTTCTCCACAATCACTATCAATATATTTCCTTCTGGATAATTTTCACCTAAACTAGTGCACTTTCACAAACTCCTACAGGTGCTGGGTCCCAGGTATTAAATGTTCACTTATATACAGAAAGGCTATAATTTATTTATTTACTTTCTTTTACTTTCTTTTTTAGGTATCACATTATACATGTCAGCTTAAATAATAATACATATGATTTAGCAATGGTATCAAGGTGTTACACGATTGTATCTGTTGCTTTATGTCTGGTGGTTGTGCTGTTCTTTTTGCGTCTCTTTCCAGGTGATGGAGCAGACAGAGGACATTTTATCATTCTCTTCCTTCTATCTCTTCTTTCTTTCACCCTTTTCTTTTTCTTTTTTTTCTCTTCTTGTTTTTCTTTTACTCTCCTACTTTCCCATTGTAGTGTCCATATAATTTGAAATTCTCCCTGCAGGAATCACAATAAAGCTATTTACACGCACAAATCAAGCGGAGCATTATGGCGAAAGCTGTTTGCTCCACTTGTGAAAGTAAAATCTGTCGAGCTCTATTTGGCATTAAGATATCAATTTTTATTGCCACATTGCTAGACAGGACACTGGGGAAAAAAAAAAAAAAGAAATCAATGAATGGATGTGCCAAATTTTTCTTCAGTTGTATAAAAACAAAACTGAAGTGATCATTTTTCGACCAATAGAGGAGCGATCAAAAGTTAGCACACAGCTTCAGTCGCTTCAGCTAGGAACCACCAATCAGGCCTGAAATTTGGTTGTAGTGATGGACTCAGACCTGAACCTCTAAAAGCATCTAAGGACAATTACAAGGTCGGCCTGCAATCACTTGAAGAACATTTCCGGGATTAAAGGACTAATGTCTCAGCAGGATCTGGAAAAACTAATCCATGTGTTTACCTTTAGTAGAATTGATTACTGCAATGGTGTTTCCACAGGTCTGCCTAAAAAGTGGATCAGACAGCTGCAGCAGATCCAGAACGCTGATGCTGGTGTCCTCACTAAGACTAAGAAAGTAGAGCAGATCACCCCAGTTCTGAAGTCCTCTCACTGGTTCCTTGTATCTCAGAGAATAGACTTTAAAATACTTCTGTCAATCCATAAATTTCTGAATGGCTTAACACCTAAATACATCACAGACTTGTTATCAGTGTAGCAACCCTCCACACCACTCAGGTTTTCTGCCTCAAATCTACTCTGCATACCCAGGACCAGAACCAAACATGGTGAAGCAGCATTTAGTTCTTATGCACCACTTATCTGGAACAAACTCCCAGAAAACTGTAAAAGTGCTGAAAGCCTGAGTTCTTTTAAATCAAGATTAAAAACACATTTGTTTAGGACTGCCTTTGACTGTTCCAGTTAAACTGTAAACTGAAACATCATTGATTTAAGTTTGTAGTCCACCTGTTTTTAATATTTGCTTTTAGGTTTTATTTTGTTTAAAATTTTCTACATTTTATTCCAACTTGCTTTTATTCTGTTTTTATTTTCTTATGTTTTAATCATGTAAAGCACTTTGCATTGTCTTTGTACTGAGATGTACTGTACAAATAAAATGCCTTGCCTTTATTTGTAATGTTAAGTATAAAAATTAAATTACATTTAATTTATATAAAATTGCATTTCTAGTGTCTTGGTTTATGCTAATTTATCTGTTCAATTTAAAATTGATCAAAGTCAGGTTGTATGCATCACAATAGGTGTGATGCATACTGCTAATAGGTGTTGAGTTTTTGTGCCCAACGTAACTTATCATGCCAGAGATGCCACTGCTCACAACAATATCACTTAAACCCTGTATAGCTTGAAGGTCAAATGCAAACGATTGTTAATGCAGATATTAATGCAGTCTCACTGAATATGCATTGCAAATTACAGAAATAAAAAAGGAACCGTGAATTGAATGTTAAGCAGCAACATACAGCAAGGGGTGGCTGAGTCATACACAGTCAGTCATAACTATCAGTAAACTTGAGCTGGTTTAATTCCCCCGACATAACGGAACTATGCAGTGGTCTTTCTCTCTTGATTGGACAAAATCAGTAGCCTCAGACACTGAAGATAACCATCGTTTCTCACCGCTGGGGAGTGTGACGCGCAGCTTAGCCGGAAAAAGAAGAGATGGCCGGAGTCCCGTTTTATAAAATTGTGCCATGACGTCCCGTTATTCGGCCCAAATTTCTGGTGTCTGCTTCTCCCTTCAAGATAAGAGTTTCAGCTTCAGCTACCTGCTTTCGTCACGTAGCTTCAAGCTGCTCCAAGCGTTGACAAACTTCATTAGCATTAGACCCGAGTTCGCTGATTCTGTTGAATTGTGTCTAACTTCAAGTAAATCTGCTACATGTGTAGCTGTCAATGTTCCGCTAGCTTCACTAGCCACACCCGCAGAGGTGCTTTCAGCTGCCTTTGGTGGATTTCAACATATTTACTAAGCCTCAGAGCTTCCTTAAGTGTGAGGATGTTGTAAAAGAAGCAGAGATGTGTTATAAAATGGGGTATCAACAGTTAGGAAAGTAAAGTTAGCGAGAGCCCGCGACCTACTTACTACTCCATCGCTCATTACCAGGAGTCTCACCCTACTATGACATTTTCAATGATCTTGAAACAAATTTATTGATCATTTTCTTGGATATAGTGGGTCAAATATATAGAGGCATTCATCTAAATCTTTTAAGAAGCTGTCCTGAAAGTGTCAGGGTTCTCTGTGTTGTTCTGCTCTAACTCTACTCCTCAGGTGTGCCTAGTTGGCTGAGGGGGCGTGGCCCACACCTGCAGCTCGTTGCAGGCGGCTTCCTCTGGCTTCTTAAGCTGAGCGCTGACAGATGGAAGACGCCAGAGCCTTAACCAGTCGTGGTACGACGTGGCCTCTGACCCGTCTTTGAACTTTGACTAATTTTGGATCTCCCTGTTTTTGTCATAGTTTTTGGTGCTTGGATGCACTCACCTGTCTTGACGTCTTGTCCGAAGAAACAGACCTACAGAATCCTCCTGCTCAGATTTTGCTCTGGCTCTCCCCTCATACTCCCTGGATGTTACCCAGCGGGGCCTGAGATTCCCCCTCCCGGATTCTGCTGGTTCTTCTCTCACTCTGGTCAATCCATCTGTCACCCACTGCCGAGGAGGCTCGCTCTGGATCCCTCACCAGTAACATCTGCCTCCCTCTGCCACTAGCCGCCTAACACCAACAGAGTAGGATCACAGAGTTCCCTCGGCGCTACTTCTCCCCGGTTAGGTCCGCCCAGCTTTATGGTAAGCAGCGCAGCTTCTAGTAGTTCTCCTGGTTCATCTTTCAGAGTCACTTACTCTTCTTCTCTTTGCAGTCTCTCCAGCCGTGACGTTCTGACCCTGCCGAGTTGCCTGTAGTCCCGTCCGTTATATCGGCCTGTCTCCTAAATAAACAGCTTAAAACTGTGCTTTGCTTCCCGATCGTATCTGCATGTGGGCTCGTCATCTGAAAACCATGACAGAAAGTTTGAGGACTCTTAACATGACAGGACCAAGACTCATTGTAATATTGTCCATTCCAAAATTACTCTCAAGTACACTTTATTCAGATGGGTCACCACTTTGCCAAGTCTAGAAGAAGACTCAAAAGCTGCCCTCCTCAGATAAAAGTACATTTGTTAAAGTTCAGTACAACCCAGAAAACACAAAGGATCAAACCTCTCACAACCTGGAAGCTGCTGGACCACCAGTCTGAGTATCATATTTTTCAGACTATAAGGCACAATTAAAATCCTTAAATTGTACAGAGAAATATTGCATTATCTGGTTTTACTGTCAATCACAACCAATTTCAGAATTTGGATGACAGATACTTGAAAATTACATTTCAAAGTGTGCAAAATCCCTCATGGTATGCACGTCAGGAGTTTACATATAGTCATCATATACACAAATGTCGATAATTTTGGTTGATTTTTCTTGAAGTTACTTTTTCGTTGGTAGAGTAATTGTACATACAACTGCAATGATCTCTAATAACAATTGGTTAGACAAATTTCAAGTTATTGTGGATTTTCTCTATTTCACAAGGGGTAAGAATTAGACATATGGCAAAATAATATACATGCATATGCAATGAGTTTAAATGGTTCTAGAAAGTAATTGACAAGGTTCAGCTTAAGGCCTAATAACATCTCTAACTGTGCACAGGTCTGTGTGGAGGTTTGTGGCACTTCTCTCTGGTTCCACATGTATACCCTTATTGAGCAAGGACTCTTTAGCCAAAGCGGAAGTGCATCAGCAGTTACCAATTGTGCAGTCAATAAGTAAGGAGGTGGGAAAAGGAGCCTGTATGCTTCCTCTCGCAGATAGTTTAGCCCAGGAACCACACGAGCCTTAAGGTATCCCACAATCCTTTATGTAACATGACATTATCACAGCCCACCTCACGGAAATCAACTAAAATGTCCGTAGAGAAGAGAGAGCACACTTTGTAGTTAATTTTCGGAAGGCTGTAGGCACGGATTTCACTCGCATCATCCATGTGCGTTGCTGTCATATAAAAGTTAAAGGGTGTCTGAAATCGACACAGCAGTCCAAAGCTCCTTTCCTCCCCACAATAGAGTTCTTACTGTTGACCCCATGAAAGCTTACAGAACAGGAGCTAGGAACTATAATTAAGGGTATTCAGATGGAGCTATATTTCTCTGCATGGTGCGAGTGGCAGGCTGCAATAACAGAGAGTTCCCATCAGTAACAATCAAGAGGAGCAAAAAGGAGGCAGGACTCATAAGGAATTCATAAGAAAGCGGGAACTGGACCTGATCCCTGGTGCTGAGATCCTTGCCTTGACACCTTGATAAGTGCTTGTGACTCATCAATGTTTTCTCCCCACATATATCTTTGACTATGGTGCTGGACCTTCACCCAGCTATAACAGTGTTCCTGTATTCCTGAGAGAAACCAAGTAAGCCTGCCTAGTCGTGCGTTTATGAGCCTTCCCGAAACTCCTGTTCATCTATGTTCCTGCACTGACGAAGACTCATCCAAACGTTCCACAGAACTATTGCCTAACACACTCCTACATCTACCATCGACAACAGCTAGCTGTGAAGTATTAAAAAAACTGCCACTCAGACTGCCAACCACAGCTCTCTGTGTGCCGACTCATAAACCTCCCAGGACTGGACATTAACCAACACTGTTAGCCACCCGCAGAGCAGTTAAAATCACCAATCTGCTTGCTGTCACTGTTTCATCTTGATTATGATCTGTTTCCAGTTCATGACCAGAGTCATCCCTGTTTCCCCAGTTCCCTTACTCCACTTGCCTAAAAAAAAAACTCTTAATCACACATCTTCCTCTGTGTTTGTTGTAGTTCAAAGTCAAAATGGAAAGACAAAATGGGACAGTCTCATGATTTACATTTACTATTTTCTCTTTGAATGCGAAAACGTTTTTTGACAGCATTCGCTGGATTGACCGGTTTTTAAAATAACGGGAAGGCCTAAGAACAGGGTCCGAAATTAACACTCGCCAGTCGCCAAATGCGAGTAAATTTCCCGTTTGGCGAGTGAATTTCAGAGGGCTAGCTGTCACATGGCGAGTAAATGTTTTTTTAACTACGTGCGCTGTGTTTCTGTGCTTCACCGCTCTTACTGCGCCCCCCCCCCCCCCCCCCCCCCCCCCGCCCTCTCGGAGCCAGGTGCTTTTATCAGCGGCCATCCTTCAAAACGTGAATCATTATGTTTAATGTCCCTTCACTCGTACCAAAATGTCCTAATTAAAGTCAATAGGAGAGTCAGTAGCTGTGTTTCATGCTCTTTTGTTTTTAACAACACAGAACCAGTAGTGCTTTGGTGGGCGTGGTTCCTTGCGCTGGAATTCAGGTGCGCAAAATTACGTTACATGTAATTTAGGTGCGGACTTTTAAGGGTCATATTAAGGAACTTGTAACATCAGGGGCTTTAGCTCAGACCCATTTTTCCTTCTCTCCCCTCTAAAGGAGCCCTTTACAGTCTTCATTTATGCATTTTCCCCACTATTTATCCAGCAGCTGGATCATGCGTAAAGACGCAGCGTGAACCCCTGCGTGCTTTAAGTGTTGCAACTGAGGGAAAAATGTTGGACCGTATAGGCTTGATGAAACTCTGCCTCATTCACAAATGAGACCAACATGGATAGAATAATGATAATCTGTAGTGTTTTTATTTTTATTGTCTGGATGTGAATCTGATCATTCATATTGTGCCTTTTATAATAAACTTAATATTTTCCTATCAAAGGTAGGAAACAAAGATTTCTCTTCCAGGGTCCAGTCAGCCACGCCCCCAACCACGCCCCCCAAAAATTAACATAATCTCACTCTTAATTTTTGGTAAAAATTGAGAGGTCTGGTGAGGATTAATATTTTGGCCGGTAAAAAATATGCCTGGCCGGTTGATTTTTACATCTACCGGCCAACTTGGCCGGTGAATCAGGAAGTAAATTTCGGACACTGCCTAAGAACCTTAGTGAACATCTAAAAAGCTGAAATGTAGATTCACATGACCTGGGGAAAGAACCATTTAAAACAGCTGATTCCAAGACCAAGAACTCTACAGCTCTCCATATGGACAAGAAAAATGTAATCTGGAGAAATAATAAGTCAGTCGGGACAGTGATTATTTCCCACAATGACAAGAAGCATGAGTCGGGGTGGAAGTTTCAAGCCTAAAAACAATGAACCACCTGTCAATCATGGTGGGGGCAGAAGCATGCTGCAGGGCTATTTGACTGCCAGTAGAATGCACATTTTGAATTCACTACAATTAACAGAAAGTTCAGAGCTGGATTGCCCATGGGGCAATCGTTGTAAACACCTCCATGCTAAATTTGGGATGTCTACAGGGTCCTCTCCAGAAAGTGTTTCAGCGTAATTGGGGACACCCAGCCATATTACGGGGCAGAATGGGGTAGGGTGCACACAAGTGCTTGTATGTCGTTTCGCTGCACTCAGCCTTTAGTATGTATTGACACAGCGGACAATTACGTAGTGCAGCTCAAAGGGGGAGCCAAGATAAAGCCTCAACACCGGGTTGTCCGTCAAGCTAATAACAGCTAGCATTAGTTTATATTGTCCAGGTGGTTTACAACTTCACTGATGCACAGTCAAGAGCTTTACTGACCTTTCTATGTTGCTCTCAAAAATCATGTCATACTGTTAGCTAAGCACGTAGCACCGTTATGCTCATTAAAATGAGCATAACAGCCTAATTTCAGCATAATTTTGACCCCTGGGCTAAAACAAGCTATCATAAGGTTCTGGATTGAACAAACCCAATGCTCTGAGTACTGAGGGAAAATAGTTGGCAATAATTACAAGTATTAGGTACACCTGGCCAACTGCTCGTTAACACAAATTTCTAATCAGCCAATCACATGGCAGCAATTCAGTGCATTTAGGCATGTAGATATGGTCAAGATGATCTGCTGCAGTTCAAGCTGAGCATCAGAACGAGGAAGAAAGGAGATTTAAATGACTTTAAACGTACCATATGTACCAATTGAGCATTGTGTCAACGCCACACCCTACTTGAGTATTGTTGCTGACCATGTCCATCCCTCTATGACCACAGTGTACCCATCTTGCGATGGCTTCTTCCAGCAGGATATCACACCATCTCAGACTGGTTTTTTGAACATGACAATGAGTTCACTGTACTCAAATGACCTCCACAGTCACCAGATCTCAATCCAATAGTGCACCTTTGGGATGTGGTGGAACGGGAGATCTGCATCATGGATGTGCAGCCAACAAATCATGTCAATATGATATCAATCCCATGTCTCTGAATTCTTCCTAGAACCATTTACTCAAACTCCAAGAACCTTTGAACCCGGACCTTCCCAGGAAACTGGATTCCTCTGATAACCTGCCTGCATTAGTCCTCCTCCTTGAGCTCACCTGCTTGTCCGCCCTCCTACACCATCTGCACTGGAGTAGAGAGCCACTAGCTTTGCACCCGGACACCACCCTCCCTGGCTCTTGCCAAGCCTCAACCTCTGTGAGTTTAGCGCTCTCCACATTCTCTTCAGCTACAGCCTGTTACTCACCATTTCCCTCGTCCTTCCAAGCAGACCTGAAGACGATCCCGCCTGACAGCACCACCCCTGTGACCCAGCACTTTGACAATAAACCTTATTTAACTAAACTGCCTGTCTCCGTGGTTGCCCTGATTCAGAGTCATTCTTTTCTAAACATGACAAATAGAGGAAGCCCAAAGGGTTTTAGCTTTACTTAAGTAACCTTTTCTCAATCGAGATGCCTTAATAAATCACAGACCTACATCAAATTTTCCTTTATCTAAAATTCTTGAAAAAAATTGTGGAAAATTGTCTAAGCAGTTGCGCAGTAACTGTCAAAATCCAATGGTCTATGATTACATTTGTAACTTCTGTATTTTTTGGTCTTGTATTTTGAGTTATTTCTTTAGTTTCTTGGTTGTGCTTGTACTAATTTCATGGTCCTGTACTATCATTAGGCTGGACTCCTAAACTGCCTAGTTTTGCTTCCCACTCAGCTGCCATTCATTCTGCTGATTCTACTCACTTTGTGTCCATGTCACAAATCATAATGCCCCTACGTCTGATCTGGTTGCCTTTTGGTCATCACCCCCAATACATGACGTGTAGTGAAACGTTTGAGGAGTTTTTAGTTACACTTCAGAGCTCGCCATAGCACTGAAAGATATATATATATATATAAAGCAGGTATTCAGCTACTGATTGTGCTTGTTTTCCTACTTATAAAGATGAGAGAGGTCTGTGATTTTCATTATAGGTACACTTAAACTATGAGAGAGAAAATAAGAAAAAAATCCAAAAAGTCACATTTTAGGATTTTTTCTTTTTTCTTATATTATGGTGAATTAAAATAAGTAATTTGATCACTAAATAATGTTCAACTAAATAGGCCTGAACCCCCTCAACCAAATAATCAACAAGTCATGGTTATGGATACCGACTCAGAAGGGGCCACTATCAAAAATTCAAAGATTTTTTACTGTCATCGCATGTTACCATGGTGAAATTTATTTTTGGCTATCCGGCTAAGAGTACACATAAAAAGACAAACAGGCAATGAACAAGGGTTACAATGTCTTTATTTTCTTCTCATTATAGCTGTCATGGTTTTGTGGATTGAACCCGAATTCAGCCACACACAGAGCCACAATTAAAGAGTCTTTATTGAAGGGATTGAATAGTAGGATGAAGAACCAGGAGACTGTACCAGACTGGAGCAGGCGTGTGATGATGGCTGGAGCTAGACGGCGGAGCTAAGGCTTGGCAGGTGAAGGGATCAGAGGCTTGGCAGACGTGAGAAGCAGGCAGCAGACATGAGGCAAGGACGAGGAACAAACGCAGTGAGGCCGCTGTCAGTGGAGTACAGCAGACGATCCGACAGGGAATGGCAAACTGAGGTGAGTATATATAGGAGAGCTGGCAGGTGTATTGAGTCCAGGATAATTAGAGCAGCAGGTGAAACAGATCAGGCTTGGAGTGGGACTGAGCAGAGTGAACGGTGGAATGATCCAGAACTGTCCATGGTGAAGCAGGAGGAACTGATCCCTGACAATAGCATTCGAAAGATTAAAAAAGTAAAAAAGATGAAGATTCAAAAGTTTGTATGAAGTAGTTCCTCTTCATGAGTCACAAATAACAAATGAGGTAATAATGTGCTTTTGTGCAATAATGATTTGAGGCTTCATTTACAGAAACATGTATTTAGATATTGTGAGATAATAGTGGGCAGGTGGGCAATAACATTAAAGTGATTGTAACATATGATGGGCTAGTAACAGTGGGATAATCTTTAACATGTTGGACTACAGTCTCCCATCAAGGTGGGGGGGGGGATAGAGCTCGCAGCTCTTGTGAAGAAGCTGTTTCTAAGTTTATTTGTTTTGGCTTTGAAGTTTCTGAAGCGTTTACCTGATGGGGGAGGAGAAAACAGCACATTACCTGGGTGGGTGGGATCAGTGGAGATGCGTCTGGCCCTTCTTTGGACTCGCTCTGAGTAAATTGAGTCCAGATCCTGCAGACGGCATCCCACAATCCCCTGCGCTGTTCTCACCACCCATGCTAAATCCTTCCTCTCCTGAACTGTGCAGCTCCCATATCATACAGTTATGCTGATACATAACACATTCTCTATGGTAGCTCTATAGCAGATCTTTAGCAGCTTAGTGGAATGACCATTCCTTTTCAGTCCTGGGTGAAAGGGGAGAAGAGAGCAGGGCTCCGGACACAATCCTGCGGCGTTCCTGTGTTGAGGATCAGTGGAGCAGATATGGTTTCCCTATCCTCACCACCTGGGGCCTGTTGGTGAGGAAGTCGCTGATCCAGGAGCAGAGAGGTGTGGATAATCCCATGTTGTGGAGCTTCAGAGCCAGCATGTCTGGTAGCACAGTCACAGTTAACATTGATGCTGCTATTTCATCAGTGTTGTGCAATCTACCGAATATTAATTCTTTAAAAGAGAGTTAGTGGAAACGATGGCTTCGGTTTTGATGTGAGTGGTTGAAGAAGCATATCAGTAAAGATGATGGACAAGTGGTTTATCCAATCATATGCAAGGATTTTTGACAAGGCCCCTCCTTCTGAAACACATCTCAAATAGAGCAGTTCCAGGTGGTTGTGTGGAGCTTTGCTGAACGAAATCCATCTGGCAAGAGTCAGGTTAGTCTTCTCCAGTTGCAGCAGATGCAAAGTAAACGACACCATGCATCCATTGTTGCTACATAATCATCTTCATCGTTATTGCAACGCACAATCCAATGAAATTTATTCTCTGCATTTAACCCATCCCCTTGGGGAGCAGTGGGCAACCACTATGCGGCGCAATCTGGGGGAAGGGTCTTGCTCAGGGAGCCTGAGTGGCAGTGTGTGGGAGTTGAACCCAGAACCTGGACACAACCGGGACACAAGCGCAATGCACTAACAACTAGGCCACCACTCCCCTATATGCTCATTCAGGATTTGATGTGATTGGCTTGGGTTCCTTCAATAGCAAACATTTTTAACCATATAAGTAATAAACAAACTTTACTGCATAGTTTAAACCTTGGAATATATGTCAACGACTTTGAATATTTCTATACGGTTAGATTAGATAGAATTGACTTTATATTTCTGTATATCAGTTGGATGTTTTTTTTTGGGGGGGGGGGGGGGGTTGGTGTTTGTTTGATTTAGTTGTTTGTTTGTTTGGTTTTGTTTTTTTGTTTTGTTTTGTCAAAGGCCTTGAGAGAAAATGTGAATATAAATAAACCGAACTGAAATGATTACTTCTGACCCATCCCATCTTCTCATCTCCCAAATTCTGGAGGCAGTCTCTGATAAACCTTGCTCTGTTGTCATTCTACAAGATATAGTTCAGTCCCTAAAAGTGTGGATTATGTATTGCCAGCAATTGCAGAATTTCACCTTGATATTCAATTCAATTCAATTTTATTTATATAGCGCCAAATCATGAAACATGTCATCTCAAGGCACTTTACAAAATCAAGTTCAATCATATTATACA
Source organism: Fundulus diaphanus (assembly GCA_037039145.1). Classification (NCBI taxonomy): domain Eukaryota; kingdom Metazoa; phylum Chordata; class Actinopteri; order Cyprinodontiformes; family Fundulidae; genus Fundulus; species Fundulus diaphanus. The sequence continues at coordinate 6,748,631 of CM073139.1, forward strand.
GACTGGGTCAGAGATATCTCTCTGGACTGAGACTGCCTTCTCTTCACTGTGCACAAAATCTAGACTCATTGCTGAAAATATCCAGTACACGTTACATCACACCAAAAAACTGGTTGTCAACACTTTGGCTGTCAGTAACTCAAAACGTGAGTCAGAAGCAGTTGCTTGATACGGGTGCAAATAAAATATTACCTAAACAAAAAGGTATTTTTGTGTGTGTGTTTAGTTAGATTATCTTTCCTATAATCCCAGTAAAATCTGTAGCCAACTAAACAGTCAACCCTTGCAGATGCAGAGATACGTTTTCTCCAGGGCGGGTTCAGATCTGGAGGCTTGCCAGCCCCCGCCCTGAGAAATCAGCCTCGCAGTGCAGAGTTGACGAGTGCGCCTCCCCCCTCTCCAAACGTTGTTTGACAAGCCCATCTTTATAGGCTTTGCCTCAGGCAGTTTCCTTTTTAAAAAGGCAAGCTCAAAGCCACAGATTACACATTCTGCTCACAGTCCGTGTGCGGGTGAAACGACCTGCAGAGAGAGCCGCAGAGAGAGTCAGTGGGCACTTCAGTTTTGGAGACGAGCGGCGCTGAGCATCACTTTAGGAGGAGATACTTCTGTGTCTGGATCATTTTATATTAATCTGGGTCATTGTGGGCTTCATGCATCGGATGCACCTGTGGATGCACCTTTCCTTTCTGATGGTTGGACTGAAACCTGCAACACACAGGAGATTCCTTGCAGCTCTCAGCCGATAGTCCTTTCAATCCACCAGCCTGCATTTTTTATATATATATAGGCTATATATATATATTATTAGAGGAATAGCGCGAGATGCTTCTGGGAGTTCTCTTCCTGGCGGTCCCTCTATTCAGCATCACCGGCGGCGGGGCGTCTTACGTGCCGTGCGAGCCGTGCGACTCCAAAGCCCTGTCCATGTGTCCACCGGTGCCCGTGGGCTGCCAGCTGGTGAAGGAGCCTGGCTGCGGCTGCTGCATGACGTGCGCGCTGGAGGAGGGCCAGCCGTGTGGCGTGTACACTGGGCCGTGCATGCGCGGACTCCGCTGCTTGCCCAAGAGCGGAGAGGAGAAGCCGCTCCATGCGCTCCTGCACGGTCGGGGGTTGTGCACGAACGAAAAGCTGTACAAGCATCCACCAAAAGGTATGCCTCCTTAAAAAAACGTGTTGCGCATTCTCATATTGCCATTTTGCATTAAATAATGCATTCCTAAAAAATATGTAAAGGACTATTACGATGTCAGTCTTCCCTCCTATTAGTGTAGCACTCATGCACCGTTTGAATTGCATGCAGATGCAGGATGGAGGGTTTGCTTTCTTTAACACAGGCTGAGATGTCTTTGCCATAGGCTTAGTAACCCAGAAGTCTTTATACACGTGACCCCATGAACTCTACCAACAATCAGGCAAAGAGAACAAATCAATTTGCCATCTCAGTTTGAAAGACCTTTTTATGGCTCCTATAGCTGTAAATCAGAAGGTTTGATGAGAGTGGTCCACGCCTGAGGCAACCCAGACTTAAAACAAGCTAGGGGAGCAGATTACAGGTGGTGACTCCTTTTGAACGGCAGAGTCATTGTGTCTGCGATGATGGCAGCTTTTCATGCTGTAAAGTCATATTTTACTTGGCTCCCTTCTTCTCAGTACTTTCCTCTCTTTCATCTAACTCTTCCTCATCCACCACCTGCGCCTTTTCCCACATCTGACCCCAACTTTTTGTTCTCTCACCATCATAGCCTCTTCTCTTCTTTCCCCTACCTGGCAATGATCCCTCTGCATTCTTATTCCCCAGTCTTATTATTCCTCTGCCTCCATTCCCATGTCCACCCTCTCAGTTCTGGCTGATGGTTCGGGTTCCCGCAGATTTTTTGTACTGTTAAACTAAAGGAAATTTAGTGGGTCTTAAATTTTAGCCATAAAAATTATTTTAGTTTAATCGTGTGTTATTTTGAAAATATAACATTTATTGCTGATGAAATCCAAGCAACACCAAATATTTTATTTATTAAACAAGACTGACCTACTGAAACATTTGTTTAGAATTGAAATTAAGTTTTTCATTTGCCCCATAGCACTATCCAGCAGAGGATGGTAGACCTAAGTCTGAGACATTTGTATGAATTCTATTCTGAATGAATATATTTAATTAGGAACATTTTTGAAAGTTAGTGGTTAAAACAGCTTAAATGTTGGAAGAATAATTTGCATTCTTTCCAGCTTTAACCATTTTAGTGAAAGTAAATGCTAAAGGCAAACTTGCTAGCAATCTTTCCTCCTTAGTCCCGAGGCACATCTTTGTTTTGGCTTGCATGGAAACTGTTATATTCTGCCTTGCTAGAAAACATTTATAAAGTTCCTCTGGAGCTTCAACTAGTTTAGTGACAAGACGAATGCTAGAATCAAACTTGCTAGCAAGCTAAACCTGTTAGCCCTGGGATGGTACTTCAAAAGGAACAGCACATCATAGCTTTGGTTGTCAGAGAATAGAGTTCTCAGCTTTAACTAGTTTAGCAACAGCGCTAAGGTCTAAAATTAAACTTACTAGAAAGCTACGCCTATTAATTCTGAGGCTAATCAACCCTAACCAACATATTAAGTTATCTTCTACTTCAAAATATTTAGGTAGCATTTGTTATCAAGATGTAGCTAATGTCAGAACATGCCCATTACTAAATGTTACATTTATTAACTAAAATGCGGAATTAAAAAGTTTGTACTGTTAATGGTTAATAGTTAATCATCTTCACAATTTTTTATAGCGGAGCTTGCTAGCAAATTCATATTTAGCATTAACACTGTTGTTAAACTACCTAAAGCTGCATACAAATCACAACAATGAAATGTTGCCAACCACAAGTCTTATGACAGTTATTAACTTTTTTCCAGGTTTTCAATCCTAATACAACAAAAATACACAGGCTATTAGCCATGTTTTTTTCTGCTGGACTTTTTTGACATTTGAATAAACCATAGTCTTCAGTTAAACTCTAATCAATATATTTAGGAAGGATTAGTAATTAACATGCTACATTTACCTTGAATCTAATATTCTTAATTGAAATTTAAAAAGGACTAATATTAAATAACCTTCAAAAATTATTTTAATAACGCTGGGAACATAAATAGTCCCATTGTCATGATCCTAAGTTGTTTGAGTTTTTTGGGCTTCTTTGTGTCTGTTTTTCTCAGCTCTGTGTTCTCTAGATGCAGCCATTTTAATTCATAAATTTATGATTTTGTTCATAATTAATTATCTATGCTTAGATCTTGCACATTACTCTCCTCCCCTCAGTTCCCTGTTTGTTTGCTCTCAGCTGTTTCTCATTTTTCATCTGAATACTCCCTCCTGTTTTGCCATGCCTTTCTTCACTCACCCCTTTGTATATAAGCTGTCCGGTTGTCATTGTTCATTGCTGTTTTCTTCCATTTCACTGCTCCAAGTCTGTTGCCTCCATTCTGTCCTGTTTCCTTGTCTCTCTTGTATGACGAGTCTATGCCCAGTCCAGTTCCCGTGCTTTCTCCTTGTGAGACATCATCTTTATTTTTACCATTAAAATCCTAAGCCTGACTTCAGTTCTGCTCTGCATTGAGTCATTTTCTAACTAAAACATGACACTCATAGGCTTTGCTAAATTGGGACAAGCAAATGAACCACATAATCTATGGCTAAGTAACAACAGCATAAAGTTTGTAAAGTTTAAAAAGTTAAGGATACATGACTACAATGTTTTCATATATTAACAGTTCAGATTAAGGATACATTTCTTAATTAATGTGATACATGTTGATATTTTTGTCTGTCTTTTAACCATTTTAACCATCTTTTCCTGTGTCATCCCACTTCTTTCTGTCCGCCCCCCTATTCATGTCAGGCTGTGCTGTGATTCAGCAGAACGCAGCCTGAGCGTGGGTTTACAGATCCACCGTCTGTCTGCTCATCAGCCAGCTTTCCATTAGCTCCTGCAGTGCAGGGCTGTTGCAAAAATGGAACCAAACCCAAATGCAAGCTGTGGAGTACTTTTTAAAACTAAAGGCACTTGTTGAGGTTTAAAAACTGAGCTAAAGAGCATGTGCGCACACCAGAATGCACATATGAAATCCAAAGCGGACACCATCTGTCATTTAAAGCTTAAAACATGAATATTTTAGTTGCATCTCTCAGCTTTATGGGTTCATTCTCACATTCCAGATGTTAAATAAAAAATCTTAGCCAAAAATGGAAAACTAAAAAGGCTTTACAACAAAAAGAGAATGACGAATGACAGATCAGTCAGCACAGATCGGATTAAAGCAGCGTGAGGATTTGCAAGTGAAAACTTGATTGGACTAACACTGGCTGACGATCTGCCTCAGCAAATTCACAACCAGAGAAAAAACAGGAATCATCATAGCAAAGGGATGAATGACATAATCGTAATGTCTATTGTCATTGGTGGAGGGGCTTGGTAGATCTTAAGAATCACATATTGAAGGAGGTCATGGCCTTGTTTAATCATTCAGTTGGCTCAGTAGCTTAGCGATAACGTCAGAGGTTACCATCAATGAAATGGAAGGGAACGCGTGACACAGCAGTAGAAGTGGGCCAACCCGGGCTTAGGTCACAATTCATGGCTAATGCTAATTTAAATCAAATGCTATGTCAGTTTTAAAAAGCCTTTGGCACAGAAAACCACATTCACTCTGTCTGTGGTCAGTACAAGTGGCTGTGGTTGCTTGAATAGAGGGTGGGGACAATAAGGGAAAGGGGTGAGTGCTGAGGACTGTGTTTGACACCCCAAAATTTTGAAAGAGGGATGAGAGACACAGCGTATGCAAAGTTTCCTATTTGGAGGTGTGGGCCACAAAAATGGGTTGCGGCTGCTTCTCGTGGTTTGCCACATGACAGGGGTAATAGCAGGTTTGCACAGGCTTGGGTGCCAGGGTGAGACAAGATGTCTAATTTAGGTCACTTGCTATAAAAGTTTTAAAAGCCCTGGTCTACATATACCCCAGACTGGCAGCCTGACTTGCCATAAATGTAGTCTCTGTCCTCTCTTATGTCAACACATTCAATCTGAAACTAGCCCGCCGCCACCAACTGTGCTAAATAAGCATTTAACTGCTGCAGTGAAATCATCACCTTGTGTTGTGACGTTTCGAGATGGGTACACTCCTGATTTGTGTCCTCATGTATTTCACTTTACTTTTTAAATGTAGTCTTTTTCAAGAGGTGTAACTCCAGATGACAGTGCTCTTGATTTTAACCCTTCTTCAAGGCATCTCATGAAGGTGGCCAAAAGAATGCTTTGAAGTCGCAAATGACTATTACACCTCAGGATAATTTCGGTCAGGGGGGACAACTGGTAATGAGTCTTTTTAATCAAGTCATGTCTGTAATTCCCACAACAAATTACCAACCATTCTGCAGGACACATGCTTCTTCTCTGATAACAGTAATTATGTCAGCAAATTAAGCTTCAGCAAGACTAAAGCAAGGCTTTTGGGGGTGTGTAATTTTCATGTTACATATTATTTTCAAGAGACTACAGCAGTAGGAAGTTTTGAGCAAGATTTGTTTTGGTATTAGGCTGCAAAATCTTTTAAAAAGGACAATGGGTTTTACAGTAAACCTGGCTTCTGAGCTGATGAATGAATCCTATTCTCTTGTGTGTCTTTCTTTCCAAACAAAATATTACCATGATGTGTCACAGAGCCAGTTGAAACCAAGGTGCCCCTATATGGTGATCACATCAGCAGTCGGAAGGTGTACGCTGTGAAGCAAGCCAAGGACCGCAAGAAGTATATATCAAAGCTTGGATTGACCAACCACCGTGAGCCCGTACCGCCTAGCCTGGATAAAGTGGAGCCAGAATTTGTAAGTGATGTGGTGATGCAAAATATTCTTCATTGTTGCAGATTTTCTTTGCATGTTTTAGCCGAATCTTCAAACTTCAACTTAGGGTTGAAGCAAACACAGGCAGCACAATTAGTGGTGCTCATTGGAAAGATGCATTTGTTCCCACCTTACATGAAAAGGCTGGGATTGAGATAAATTGTAAAAGGCAGATTTTGAAGTATTTCCATGTAATTTTTGGTTTTAACTTCCAAACTTACATTGTGTGCAGGGGCCTTGCAAAAGAAAACTTGATACTCTCATTCATAGCATGAAGGACACTTCTCGGGTTTTGACTCTTTCTTTATATATACCCAACTGTGACAAAAAAGGATTCTTCAAGCGCAAGCAGGTTTGGATGCATTCTTTCATGTCCTATAACTAATTCAGTTATTCAAAAAGTGAGCGTGATTTGTAACCGTCCCATTCTGACCTCTTTTTGACTTGCAGTGTAAGCCATCTCGTGGTCGGAAACGGGGCATCTGCTGGTGCGTGGACCGATTCGGCGATAAAATACCAGGAATCAACTCCGCCCGTGAGGAACTGCAGTGCAAAGATCTTGACAGCATCAACAACAGCAACGAATGAAAGCAAACCGCCTGCATGCCCATTTTTTTCTTAAAACCTGCCAAACAAGCCAGCACACTTTATGACTGACAATCAGGGGAATATGGCACAAACACTTTTTATCTTTTAGTGATTGTGATGGACTGTGTTGTCTGTTGTAAAGGGGAGGCAAACTTCATCCTATATCGAAGAGAGGAATATAAATAGTTTCTGTTCATAAAGGTAGCTATAATATATATATATATATATATATATATATATATATATCAAAATTATGAAAAATGCAGACAACACATATTTCGAATGTGGCTAGCTGTCCATTTGAGTTTCCTGATGTTGAACAGGAAAGGTGGGCTCCATGGGCGGCGCCAGGGGGTGGCTTGGAGTTGCTACAGCAACACCAAGATTTGGCCTAGCAGCTGCTAAGCAACCCCAAGATTTTTGTTATGAAAACCGAAAATACATCGTAGTGATTCAGTAATAGGTTAATTTTAATTTCAAATATAAAGATTGCTCAACACAGTCATTAAATAACTTAATTAATGCTTATATTTTTGACTTTAGACAAATCTCGGGATATCATTTAAGGGAGGTTAACGTAAATCAGTAAAGTGGTAAACTTGTAGGATAACGGTGAGTTTGAAAATGGAGAAGTTTCTCGTTCGGCCAGCAACTCCTTCCTGTCCTGTAGCAACTGCTAAGCTACCGCAATGAAAAAATTCTGGCGCGGCAATGTTGGCCTCCTAAACTAGAAAACATTTGCTTATATTGAATGTTTTTTGTCAAGATTAGCAGCTTTTTCATGTGCAATTTAGGTGAGATTTGGTAGATTATTTTTCCAACAAATACCAAAAGACATGCAACATAAAACATACACACTTGAGATTATATGGAAGGTATTTCTGGAAAGGTTTAAACTGTGTTTAGAGATCAGTGCCTCTAAAAACATCTGAAAAATAATTTCACTGTCATCCCATTCTTGATAAAGTAAAACATTAGAGGGAAAGTACATCTGGAAGATATTCATAATTTGCCAGCTATTAGAGACAGAACAAATCAATTATATGTTTTTTGTTAGGTAATTTTCCAAAACTGTAGATTAACTTTATAGGTTTTTGTTTGGCAAGGTGATTTTATGTTTTTGTTGTTGAGATAAATGATCTCTGAAGAACAGAGGGCATTAGCTTACAACCATTTCAACCTGTCAGTCAATTCCGTTACTAAGATAATTTGTTATGGCTCATTGTAGAATTTTACATGTTAATGTAATGGGATAGCATAACTTAAAGTTATATTTTATTAGCTGTGACTATTTTCATATCCATCTTACCTAAGTGACCTAGATTAGCAAATCTTGACATTAGACTAGCGGGAAGGCTGATAAGAAACAGCCAGCTGAGGCTCGGTTTTTAACACAAAATTTAATGTAAATCATCTAATCTTACAGATTAAAAAAATATTTGATTGGCTGTAACTGTTTTTATATCCGTCTTTTTAAAATTAGCTCAAGCAACTCATGATCTTAGCTTAGCATGGAGACAGAAAAGAAGCTGCTTCCTGGAGCTTGCTAATTTACATGTAGCCTAATCTGGTTTACTGAGTCTTAAAAACACTATCTCAGGCTGGTAGGCAATAATTTCAAAATACCTAGAACCTGGTAGAGAAATTTAAATGCTCAATGATTTAAAAATAATTGTGTTTTGGTCCCGTTCTAAATGAGAACAGGATCTAGCTTTAGGTGCAAATTGAATACCTTTGGTAGAAATTTGTGAGCCTCTGATTGTAAAATATGCTAATCAAAAAGTAGTCTATAGCCAATTTAAAGTTATTTAACTTTGGTTTGTCAAACCTTTATCCTATAGTTTTTGCAGATCCCACTGACCAATTTCAACATTGAGGCCTCAGGCATTTGGATCAGTTCAACTTTAAGACTTTAAATAGCCCTAATTTAGACCTATATGTTTTCATGTAAGCATTTAAAACAAGTGGTCCGCTACTTATAACATCATTAATACATCCCAAACAAATTACTAAAGCATTCCAGAAGTAAAACCCAATTCATGAAAGCACTGCAAAAATTACAGAAAGCACAAACCAATAGATTTCCCATCCTTTAAATAACTATTTCTTTTTAGTTACAATGTTGTGGTTCTAGTATTAATATTAGCTCAGTCTTTCTGTGTGACTGAGTACTGAAAGGGTAGAGAACAGTAGTGAACTTGAGGATACATTTACAATCTTGTCTATATTATAAAACTATTGGAACAGTGAGCTGTACAGGTCAGTCAGTCACTGGAGATTGGTTGGCAGGGGCGGTTCTAGACAGGGGCCAACAGGGGCCTGTGCCCCTGTAGAACTGTTCCTGGCCCCTGTTATGGCCCCTGTACTAAAAACATGATATTAAATTTCTTAGGATGATAAATGCTGACAAAGATACCGTGACTGACTGGTCATTTGGATCAGTTGTATTTTTTTCATTTATGTTTTTACCCAATAATAAAATAATTAAATCATTAAAAAATAAATATAAAAAAAATAACAATAATTAAAAATTGAGCTGTTTCACTTTAAGCTGTATTGAGAAAAGATCAGGGGTCTGCAACCTGCAGTTCCAGAGCCACAATTGGCTCTTTGGCTTACTTAATATATAAACGATGAAATGTTGACCTGTTTAGTTCCCCCCCCCCCCCCCAATCTTTTGTTCTGTGCCCCTGTGAAAAAACACTGGCCCCACCCTGGCCCCCCTGCTAAATTTGGTCTAGAGCCCCCACTGTTGGTTGGGGAAAACAATGAAGGGCATAGATGACAGAAAAATAGGAAGACAAACTATGGCAGTTGCACTGC